>JYFJ02007315.1:0-16031 GCA_000934665.2 Catajapyx aquilonaris
CGTGAGCAATGGCCAAGTTACAGCGGGAGAAATTCCATTAAAATTTTCTGATGATTAAACTTAAGGTCGACCTGGAAAAACAAAGTCAGTGGTTTAGGTTGAAGAAGTTGAGAATGCCAGTAATTGACAACGACGTTGAACTTGGCCGTATTTTAGATCTCACCACTTTTGACGGCCAAGCAGTCAGGAGAACTTGGCCTTTTTTTACAGAAAGGTTTTTGGTGGGATGTGTTTTACGAGAAGGGGAATAAGATCCTTATGTGGTTGTTTGAAACGACGGGACATGTCTTCATACTACATGTTCCTCCGGACCTATAGTGCAAAGCTATGAAAAATGGGGAACAATATAGTTCGGATAATTTCCAGGAGTTTACTCTAGACAAGATGATACCTTTATTTGTCTTCTGGGTAGCGGGAACTTCTTTGTCATTGTGCGTGTTTGTTGTGGAAATACTGAGGAAAATGTGCGTAAAAAATCGTCTGCCTTACCTGCCTTAAAGTACCAGGCAATTACTGTGTAGAGTGCAGAGTATGTTACACTGTAGAAAAATATTTGCTGCAATGTCAAAGTATCACAACAGAATTATTCCGCATTTAATTACGATGATGTACATGTCAGTTCATCTATGTACGAGCGCATGTACAGAGTACAGTACTTGTATTCGTAGTATGTACATTTCCACAAAAATACATGTACATGTAGTCTACTGTACATACTACGTACAGTACGTAGTATGTTTTGTACATGTACTATATCGCCCAAAACCATAGAGACGATTTTGCATTTGATTCTATAGTGCAAGCTGCACTTGACTCAAATGCAAAATCGTCTCTATGTTTTTGAGCGATATAGTACAGTACATGTACTTATTTTGTGGTAATGCTTCAGTACAAAATAGTTATGTAATGTTGGCACTATTTATGTAATTAATTAGGTCCGGTTCGCAATAAAATTTACACCCACTGTAAGCCTATTCATCGCATTTTATAGACCACAGGAAGCTGCAACATACGTAATTATGTATTATCGATATGTCAGATACTTATGCATGTTATAAATATTTGAAGCACAAAATTATACAGCCATTCCTGCTTTAAGAAAACCAATGAATTCATTATCGGGTGTTGTCATTATATAGGCCAGCAATTTTGATGTAAACCAGTAATGAGGCGTACAGGATCATTAACACCCAAACGTACAGTTCTTATTGTAATAGCCTACATAAGTATTTGATGAATGCTTATACAAATTATGGAGCACTCTCCTGATTGAATCGAACCTTCACACGCGGCTTATAAGCAGCTTGCTCGAGTATTACTTTCTGCTCATTAGAAAATGGCTAAATATTTCTGTGTAGTTGGAGTATAAATCTTCAACTGTTGACATCCACAAATATCCAGCCAGGTATTTCAGCCCTCCTGATTTCTTCAATCAAAGGATATGATCCGTTTAAACTCGGCAAAATGACCATTCCACCTGCCAAAAAGCCAGTCCAAAACCCAAACAAGTCCACAGAGATGATGGAGTGGTTGCAAGAGGCCAGTGTGGCCATGTCCAGCTCCGGGTTGTCCGTGTGTCCGACCCAAAAAGTGTCACTGGAAGTCCCGACCAAATTGTCTTTGGTCCAATCCTCTTCGTCACCTGCCACGACAAATATGGCCTTTGGAAACAGCGTTCTCATCGCGTCCATTGAGTCGTTGTAGTAACGTGCCATTACTTCCGGGTGTGTTTCCACTGGAAGAGACACGTGCACTCCGATGTATTCGGATTGTCCTAAATTTCGGAGGATCGTCTGAGCTTCAGTTGATATGTCCGAGCTGTGAAGAAAAAAAAATCGTATATAAATTTAGATTACGGTCATTGTACAGCATATGAATACCTGAATTTGAATTCCTTCGAAATTTCACTGCGGTATTGTTGGATGGACTCAATTCCCGGAGAATTTCCTTCTAACAAAACCACGCCTGTGTTTGTCACTTCTTTCAGAAACATGTCTGTGTAATGGAGAACGTTGTCGGTTCTGACTTTGGTCAGTTTCTCCACGCACACGTCTGTCTGAGGTAGGGTCAGTCCAGAGAATATGCGGACCAAAGTATGTCTCATGCTCGGCAACATTGCTCCCCACAACGAATACTGTTTGGACACAGCCCATAGTGTCGCATATTGACACATCGAATTTTCTAGTGATCCTGCACTGTCCGCTGTTAAGGTTCCCTCAGAATGCTGGTCACACTGGTCTTTTATGACTGACCATATCATGCGCAGAGGTCGGATCTTCCTCTCAGATGGAGTCAAATCTGGCTTCATTGGAAGCATATTCACGATTATAAACCATAAAATAACGACCAAATTGATGCAACAAAACAAACGGATGTAATGTCTGCTCTTCATTGAAACTGAGCCACACTGTCACAAGATTATTGAAAAAAACACTGCCTTTCACTTAACTGAAGCTACAACTGGAGAGCAATGGCTAATCTTATCTCAACGGCACGTTACTTGGCAGTTATCTGATTGTGGTCAAAGTTTGATTTCGAAAGGTGTGTTTGCTTTCGTTCGGAAAGAAATTGTTTTCTTATCATCACAATTTATTCATATACAGTAGTTTATTGCACTATGGTACACATGTCACCATTTAATTACTCATCATCCAAAAAAATCCAGCCAGGCATATTTGCCTTCCTGGCCTCCTCTGTTATTGGGTGAGGTTTTTCGCAATCAGGATCTGCCATTATTGTCATTCCTCCTACCAAATAAGCAGACCAGAAGCCAAAACTTCCCATTGTAATAATCGAATTATTGCAGGCAGCGAGTGTGGCCATGTCCAATTCTAGGTTGTCTCTATGTCCGACCCAAACTGTGTCCTTTAAGTTGGGTTCGACAACGAGTGTCTTGGCCCATTCTTCGTCGTCGCCACAAACGACAAACAGAGGGTTTGGCAGGATCTGTCGCATGTAACCCATGGCTTTACGAAAGTAATTGTCTCCAACTGGTGTACACCCGAAGATAATCGGCATATGTTCGACGTAGTCAGTTCGACGGACGTGTACGCCTACGAATGTACCGTTGTGCTTCATGCTTCTGAGAATTGTCTGAGCACCAGTAGATAAGTCTGAACTGCAGGGAGGGAAATATCAGAAACAATTTTTTATAATATTTCTAATACATGTTACCTGAACTTAAACTCCTTCAGTATGTCTCTTCGGTACGGTTGAAACGATGAAATACGAAAAGGACCGTAATCTATCTGACCACCCGTCCTTTTCACCTCCTTCACATATTCTTCGGACAGTTGATAAAACATTTCGATAGACGTCTTTGTGAAATTTTCCTCGCACACTTTGGTAACAGGCAGGGTCAATCCTGGGAAGACTCGAATCATTACCTTATTCATGGCTGGACGAACAGCTGCCCCGGGTATGGAGAACTTCTTGGACACACACCACAAAAGTGCGTAGTACATCATCATATTGCCTAGGTGACCATCCGAAATTATGGACAACACTCCAGAGGTTGGTTCGTGCTGATTGCAGTGGTATTTCACCATGGATGTCCTATTCGGGATATTCCATGTTGATAGTATGATGCATGTGGTGACAACGAGGAGTAACAATGCGTAGAAATATTTCAGTCTCATTGTTTGATGATTCTGCAATATTCAGCAATTAGTTGCAGGAGTGATGAGGAGGTATACAAAAATAAATAATCTCATATTTGAAAGGCTGACTTACCGTTTTATAATAAGAAGACTGTACTCAGCAGCATCAGCGCCATGTCATCAGCGTATGTGCACTCATGACAGACATGACTCACATTTGCAACACACTTTGTAAATTTTTTTATTTAGTTTGAAAACAAAAAGAGAAGGCTGGACCGGAGCAGGATGCGTTGCATGTGGAGAGGTAACACGAACTCGTCCATATTTGACGAACATCTGTAACGAACGCTATTACACAACATATGCCATTAATATATTTTATTGCATCATTATGACCCGATTTCACGAATCATCCATAACAATCCAGCCGCCTGGAATATTGGCCGCTGTGGCCTCAGCTGTTATTACAGTGCTTCCCAATAACGTAATATTTCCCAGCCACTTCAAAGGAGAACAATGGGTCATTCCAAAAGACGTAAAGCGTGTCTATACTTTGTCATTTCTAAAATGAAAAGTATACTTGGCATACTGCTCTGATACTCTCAGGCGCATTTCGTCGAAGCTATACGAGTGCTTATTAGCAATAAATGAATGCACCATTGTTACTTCTCTTCATGAGCATTGTTGCTCGTTTGATGTGCGCTCCGCAATCATCCAGAGAGAGTGAGGTAAGTCATTCATTCATATGTTATGAATGGACACTTGTGCTTTGTACAGTAGTCAAATGTTTTTAAGGATAATTATCTGAACATGTTTATTTCTTGGAAATGTTTCAGGAAGTAAGCGAGCTGGATAATCTTGACTTCTTGCTAACACCTGACGACTACTTAAGAGCACAGGAATTTCGTAAGATAAATAAATCTAACTGAATATATATATATGATTTTTGAGCACTATCATATAGGCCTCAAAACTAATAATTAATTATAATAATAATCCATGCACCAATAATTACAGTAAAATCCGGAAATGCCACGAACACACCACGCAACATGCAGTCGGACGTAGATCTCATTGGCAATGATATTATTGAAGACGAAGTAAGTATGTTCCTGGGAAATAATTAATAATGAGCTCTATTTTTCCCCCCTTACTATACATGTATTATTATGGTGATGTCCCCTGCAGCTACAAAGAGATGGTAACGTTTGTAAGACGTACCAAGAATGGCTTTAATTAACATTAATTTTTCAGCCTTTCGATTTGTGTCAATTGTAAGACATGTACATTTTCTGCTTCAGAACTACCGGGCCTTTGTCTTTCCTGATCCGGGTCTGAGGAAACCTTATAAAGAGTACCTGTGGAAGAACGGAGTTGTTCCGTACAAAATTGAAGGCAACTTCAGTAAGTGTCATTACTGCGCCGTTTCCTTGTTACTCGAACAGTATTATTTGCTACGTAGATTATGGCCAACGTATGCAGTTGTGTCTGGCTATCGAAATACTCGCTGAAAAAACCTGCGTAAGATGGATGCCTTGGACAAACGAGAAAAACTATGTGAGAATTATGGGAGGAAAAGGGTATGTGTGACAATGATGATGGCGGGTTTATGCTATTATCTAATCATATTTTGCACTTCAGATGTTCAAGTACCTTGGGTCGTATAGGCGGTGGTCAAATGTTGCGACTAGGACCAGAATGCTTCGAACGTGTGGGAGCAATAGTACACGAAATGATGCATTCACTTGGATTTATCCACGAGCAAAGTAGACCCGACCGAGATCAGTTCATTGAAGTACAGTGGGACAACATTGAAGAAAGTGAGCCATCTAGTCAGATGCTATAATAATACTTGTACAATGAAACATTCTTCAAAAGGATATGTTCAGCATTGCAACGATTATAATTACGTCCTGAACAGTTGGTTTTCGCAATATACAGGAAGGTGCAAAATGTGCTAATTTTTTCGGACAATTAAGAGGAACAAATTGTCACATGTTGCAATTGAATGTAAAGTTTATTTCTAATTATTGCATAATTTTTCCATGCATATATTTTAGACGCCAAGTCCCAATACAGGGTTTGCCAGTTATGTGACACTATGGGGATCCCGTACAATCCAGGTATACAATCCATGCAATGTGTCTGATTGCAAGTAACTAGGCTTACATTTTTACACTTAATTTTTAAAGGATCAATAATGCATTACCAGGACGGATTCTTTGCAAAAGACTTGTCGAAACCGACCATGAAATGGGTTGGACCCGGTTTTTTTATGATTCTGGGTAACCCTTTATTCGATGTGACAAAGGTAGGTTTTAGGTAAACACAATCCTTTTTCATCAGATAGGTACGTACACTACTGTAAATTAAAAATGACCGAGCACAAGAGATTTCAGTGGGCTTTTGTTACCATAATTTTTAACTTTCCCCGTTCAACACTTAGAGGACATTATAGGGGTCAGAGCGGTCAATGGAGGCGATACACCTGGTGGGCTTTGTCCGCGCGGTGATTCATCACCAACTACGACATGCTCCACCAGGCGGCGATACTTGTGCTCGACCATTACTTTCTAGTAGTGTATACACTCTTTGAATCCATCCAGTAACTGGCGATGAAATATGTACATTCAATATCCCTAACTCTTTCAGCTCGATATTAAAAATATTAGGAGAGCCTACGAATGTGATCGTATGAGTCACGATAAAAATGGTAAGCCTAACACTTAACATTTTTTTGCACATTTTGTGTAGCTGTAGTAGACGTGAAATTATAACGAAAGACCGTAAGTACAGTGACCCAACATTGGAGATGACGTCACAAAGTCTACAAAAGTTTCAATCAAAGTGTGGCTCTGAAGTTATCAAATTAAAATGACGTGCTTTGTCCTAACATTTGCATACGTGTACTTTCAGCGGTTGTAGAATGTCCAGACCTAAAAGACGATTGCGACATGATAAAAGCCAGAGGAGATTGCGACAAGGAGAAGGCTTATGCCCTGGCATATTGTCGCAAGACATGCGGACGGTGCGGTAAGACCCATACGTGTAATAATTCGTTTTAATATTGCTTATCATTGTAAGAGGAGTCATGTTCTCCAGGCATTTGCGAGGATGCGAACAAAGATAGTTGCTCGAGCTGGGTGAAGAGTGGTATGTGCAACAAAAAAATTATGCTCGAGTACATGACGCTTTTCTGCGCCAAGACCTGCAAGACCTGCATTACCAGCGACCAAAAATGTGAGATATCATCAGGAAGCCACTGTAATTGTTGAGATTAAGGACGAACAATTAATATTTGTATAAATCCAAGTGTTTTTCACCAAAATGCCAAAGGTCAGGTTTCTATCGACCTGTTGAAGTAACGATAATGATGATTGTTACAGCCAAGTGTTATGACGTTCATCCTAATTGCCAGAAGTGGGCATCTGGAAACCAATGCATCGAAAACTATCCGTACATGTCCCAATACTGCGCAAAATCCTGCGGGACATGCAAATATCCGGAAGAAGGTATAGCTACGTACTGTACCTGTATTCAATTTGTCTTCGGGAGGTTGTAATGTCCCTATATTAAGATTGACACCAGAAAGCACCACCACTCTTGGGAGCCATAATAAATTTTTTTCCTAACTCAAATTCTGTCATGGTGACCGTTATGCACTTCAAGTATATTCATACAGTGATACGATACAACTTATGCTAGCTGATTTTTTAAAAATTGAATTATTTTCAAGCCTCTTCTCTCTCATTAGTAAAAAAATTAAGATTGGTGTTGTCTCCTTATATTGGAAATTTAGCACTTTTTTATTTAACGGCCTAAGTTTACTGTATTTTAATTAATAATGTATCAGACAATACAAAAATATTATGTTTTGTGGATGTTTTCAGCGCCAGACGATCCGGTGTGGGATGATGCTGTGCAGGCCATTCTGAGGTGCATTGAGGGTGTACTGGAATCTATAATGGATGATTAAGTCATTTTTAATAAAAATGTAAAGCAGAAACGTTGTGTGTATTGCGTTCCTGGCCTACCTAATCCACTTCCAGATTACTGCGAGTGATTAAAATTAGCACACTGCACTAGCGTGACATGCAATACAACAATCGGGGTTAATGACCATTAATTTTGTCTGATTTTCTGACCTCGGGGCAATCAAAAAACAAAAATCCTCGAAATAGAGCCGGGGTCTTTCCGAATCAAGTGGGCCGAAAAAATGTTGTTAAACCATCTCGGATTTGGCTTAGAAAAATCATAGCTGTATGCATATACTTATGCCATAACGCTACATACGTCGTATAAAGTTTCATCTATATTTAGCCAAACAGTGGGATGGGGTAAATTCTCAAAACTTTGATAATGGCCAAAAAACGAGGCATTTTTGGATATTTTTTTTCAATTAGTGGAAGTGGAAGTGAATCACGAGACGCCGGAATGCGAGCGTTTTCCTCGAAAATGTAACCAGAAAAACCTGTGTGGCATTCCATCGGTCACATGCCCAGTACACATCCAACCTATTGTAACAAAATTCTATTACACAACATATGGATTGAACATACTTTATTGCACCATTATGACACGAATTCACGAATCATCCATAAAAATCCAGCCTGGAATTTTAGCCTCCTTGGCCCGATTTGGTATTACGCCTAGGTGAGGTCCATCGCAACGAGGCTCAGCCATGACAGCCATTCCTCCTGCCAAATAAGCACACCAGAAGCTGAAAGTTCCGACTGTAACGATCGAATGATTGCAGGCAGAGAGTGTGGCCATGTCCAACTCGCTGTTGTCAGTTCGTCCGACCCAAACACTGTCCTTTGAGTTGGGTTCGACGACATGTCTTTTGGCCCATTCCTCATCGTCGCTGCAGACCACAAACAGAGGATTGAGCAGCATTGCTCGCATGTAGTCCATGGCTTTGCGAAAGTAATTGTCGCCAATTGGTTTGCATCGGAGGATATCGTGCATGTGTTTAACGTAGTCAGTTCGACGTATGTGCAAGCCTACGAACGTACCGTTGTGCTTCAAGCTGTGGAGAGTTGTCTGAGCACCAGAAGACAAGTCTGACCTGTGAAAATATTAGATACAATAATTTTCGTCCCACTGCTAGTTGTTGCTAACTGAGCAGTACCATTGCCAACACTGCTATTGCTAAGTTAGCAGTAACTAGCAGTGGGACGAAAATTCCGGGCAGAGATAATTCCTCATTGGAGTTGGTTATTACCTGAACTTAAACTCCTTCAGTATGTCGCTACGGTAGGGTTGAAACGATGAAATATTAAAAGGCCATAAAGATATCTGAACTCCTTTTCTCTTCACTTCCTTCACATAATATTCTGATCGATCAAAAAACGTTCCGATTCCGACTGATGTCATATGATCTTTACACGCCTTGGTCACAGGCAGGGTCAACCCTGGGAAGAAGTGATGTAAGGTGCGGTTCATTTCCAACTGAACAGCTGCGCCGGGTATGGAGAACGTCTTGGCCACGGACCACAGAATCGCATAGAACATCATCCTATTTCCTAAGCGACCTCCCACCATTATGGACAATACTCCAGCAGTTGGTTCATTCGGATTGCACTTATAATCCCGTTGTGGTGATGTCACCACCATGGTTGTCCTCAAGGGGGTAATCACTTCGGTACTCCGGTGTACACCTGCAGTGGTACTCTTCGGTACTCCTCGGTACTCCTCGGTACTCCTTGGTACTCCTTGGTACCCCTTGAAATTGGTACTCCGGTGTACACTTTTCAGTCGAGTGATTACCCCCTTGGTTGTCCTATTCGGGGAATACCACATTGATAGTAGAACACAGTTGATGCCAAGGAAGAGTAGGGCCAATGATGCACGGAAGTATTTTCGGTTCATTGGTAGGTCATGGAGACGCGGCAGCATTTCCTATATAAATAATGAGACACACGTTTCTAGAGAAATAAATGCAGCCTGAATTATGACACATAAAATAGTCAAGATAAACTGTAATCTAATACAAAATAATAATTTAAACAACTTGTAAAATTACAAACATCGAGATAGCAGCATATATGCGCAATCAGCAGAACTCGGCAAGACACATTTCAATCATTAACAATAAAAAATAATAGACTTACTATTTATAATTTATATAATAATTATAGGATAAGTTAATGTACTTAACATCGATCCAAACATAGGGTTATGCGAACAGACCGAAACCACTCTGGCGCATACGCGAAAAAAGCGATTTCCCAACAGTTTAACTCTTTCTGAAATACAGTTGGTGACTTTTTTTAAATTCATTTTTAAACGGAAGAGGAGCCTGGACCGGACGATAATACGTTGCCTCGTGGAGGTAACCCTACATGACCTTGACTTGTTCATATGTGTTGAACAACTGCAACATATGTGTGTACTGTGCAGTGCATGTATCGAATAATTACACCTGCATAAAAATTTCTATGTGCATTTGACGTTCCCTGTTACAAAATTGAGTTCATATGCTCTAAATACAATGCACATTTTGAGGGAAAAAACCAAACCTGGAATATCATCAGAAATATATTATCCAAATTACCGAATATGCCAACTCAAATGAAGAATATTATCCAACCAGTTCACATTGTCATAATGACTATTAATTATAAAGATTCCTGGAGGAATTTATGGAGTGCGGGGTATTCCATTGTCCTTCATATCTGGCCGGAGGTGTGTTTCAAACACTAATTATTCATACATACATACATACATTTCTTTCACGGCATTGTCCCAAAGATGGGGTAGCCAGCGATGACTTGGTGTACAACACCTTGTCATCTCTTTTGACCGAATATGACAATCCTAAGGTGTCAGGTCAGGTACACGCAAAAGAATATAATGATGGGTTTGATGATGAGGAAAGATGATATGAACACGACATATTATCCACTCTATACGTACATCCTTGTAAATAAATATTATATAAAAACAATGTAAGCAACTTACTGGTCCAGGGGTGCTTGTTGATGGCTCACGTCCAGCCGACAGGATACCACCAGGATGGAATACACGAAGACGTCTGATACAACCACTTCAGACCAGAGCTTGTTCCAAAATGAATTGCTTCAATTATTTCAATTATAATAAATATTTTCAATTATTCGATAGGAGGAATTAGTTGAAAGTGGATTGAAGTGGATCAAAGGCAATCAACACAAGAGAATGAATATGATATTGATTAGCAATATTTTATCTGAATAACTGTAGGTTATTCACACAATAAATTTAGTACTACTGAGGGAACTCTGGAAATTTAAGTAGTATTTACGTCCTGAAACCCCAATCCTGCTACATTAGTCAACTTGACTCTTCTGGATACAACTTTTTGTCAGTGGAAAAATCGGTAAATGTGAAGTGGAAGATGGCTATGTTTAAATGAAAGTGTCCAAATATTTCTAGCATGTACGTTATTTGCCATACAAAGAACTTACCTGAATCGAAATGCTTTCAGAATTTCACTCCTGTACGATTTTAAAAAAGTCAGTGTCCACGGTATATGTGCCACAGAAATATTGAAAATATTGCCAGTGATACACCAAAATCTGTCTTCGTCCTAACCTAATAAACGGCATAGTGTTTCTCACAAGCCTTGAAATAATTAATCAGTACTCATACCGCCAGTTTTTAAAGCCCAATAATGTAATTACCGGTACTTTTCATACAATTTTGCTCACCTAATTGTGCTGACGGCTAACCTGGATCTGCCTTCTCTGAAGATAGAAAGAACACTGTATATTTTGCGATCAATTCATATGTTAATATCAACACGTCTATAGCGCATTTTCATCTGGTGCCTCCTTGGGTGCCTCTTACTATAATAATAGGTATAGTTCCAAGCGCATCTGCTACTGCATTATTTTACATAACTGTATAGATCAGCCAGCTTGCAGAACTCAATCTTGATGGTCACACCATAAGGAATGATAGAGATATTAGGAAGAATATTTATGGAAGTAAATCAATAATACTGTATATATCCGATGGTGTTACATTTGCGACAATGTGACAGTTACAGATGAAAAGTAAAATAAACTTACTTATGTGATAGTGTGGACATATCAAGGTTCGAACAGAGCTAGTGGATTGTCCTGACAGTCATTCTTACAAAGTTAATGATAAAAACGTACGTATTGTAATTACCAAGCGTGTCAAGTACGGTTTAATTTATCCTGGACTTTGTTTACACCAATTACATCCATGAGAAAACGATGAATATGAAAGTAATCTCACTTCATCACAAAGTCATCACCAGCAATATACAGTAAAATTGAAAGTTTGTCGGCTTGATCCAGTGCCATATATTTCATCATTTGAACTTTCAGGGCGGATGGCAAATGAGGATGAAGTACACTTAATTAGCGCACATTAGCTCAAAATAAATGAGGCATATCGCGGTGTAATGACACAGTTGATAGAATCTTTTCATCGAAGGTTTTCTGCAAAAAAAATATTGTGTATAGGCCTATCCTATTTTAGAAACTTTCCTTCAGTGAAAAAATATCATGCAGTGAATGACATTTCCTTATTTAATATTTTAAATATTTAATAGAAGGTGTCCCCCAACCGGATCCACCTGTCACACGAGCGGCAATAAGACACATAATTATGGCAATAAGTCGTAATGGAGGCATTAAACTTTAGTGCAGTTACATATTTTGCTTATACATTTTCTATGCAGAGCAATGCATCAGTGCGCAGGCATATTTGTTGAAAGATTGTGGTTAACATGCCAGTGTTACCAGGCTAAAAAGAGAAGGCGGGATGATGCGTGGGATGTGGAGAAGTAACACGAACTCGTCCACATTTGATGACCTATTGTAACAAAAAGCTATTACACAATGGCATGAACATACTTTATTGCACCATTATGACCCGAAATCAAGAATCATCCATAAAAATCCAGCCAGGAATTTTGGCCGCCTTGGCCTCAGCTGTTATTAGGTGAGGTCTATGGCACTCAGCAGGATCTGCCACGACAGCCATTCCTCCTGCCAAATAAGCACAGCAGAAGCCGAAACTTCCGACTGAAATGATCGAATGATTGCAGGCAGCGAGTGTGGCCATGTCCAGCTCGCGGTTGTCAGTTCTTCCGACCCAAACAGTGTCCTTTGAGTTGGGTTCGACGACATGTCTTTTGGCCCATTCCTCATCGTCGCTGCAGACCACAAACAGAGGATTGAGCAGCATTGCTCGCATGTAGTCCATGGCTTTGCGAAAGTAATTGTCGCCAATTGGTTTGCATCCGAAGATATTGTGCATGTGTTTAATGTAGTCCGTTCGACGTATGTGCAAGCCTACGAACGTACCATTGTGCTTCAAGCTGTGGAGAGTTGTCTGAGCACCAGAAGACAAGTCTGACCTGTGAAAATATTAGATACAATAATTTTCGTCCCACTGCTAGTTGTTGCTAACTGAGCAGTACCATTGCCAACACTGCTATTGCTAAGTTAGCAGTAACTAGCAGTGGGACGAAAATTCCAGCCAGAGATAATTCTTCATTGCAGTTGGTTATTACCTGAATTTAAACTCCTTCAGTATGTCGCTACGATAGGGTTGAAACGATGAAACACTAAAAGGCCAGAGGTCTATTTCAACTCCTTTCCTCTCCACTTCCTTCACATATTCTTCGGACCGATTAAGAAACTTTCCGATGTCGACGGATGTCAGATGTTCTTTACACGCCCTGGTCACAGGCAGGGTCAACTCTGGGAAGAAGCGATGTAAAGTGCGCTTCATTTCCAAATGAACAGCTGCGCCAGGTATGGAGAACGTCTTGGCCACGGACCACAGAACCGCATAGTACATAATCATATTTCCTAAGCGGCCATCCGCCATTATGGACAATACTCCAGCAGTTGGTTCATTCGGATTGCACTTATAATCCCGTCGTTGTGGTGAATCAGGCCGTTGTGGTGAATCCCGCCGTTGTGGTGAATCCCGCCGCTGGCGCTGTGGTGAATCCCGCCGGTGTGGTGAATCCCGCCGTTGTGGTGAATCCCTCCGGTGTGGTGAATCCCGCCGTTGTGGTGAATCACGCCGCTGTGGTGAATCCCGCCGCTTTGGTGAATCCCGCCGGTGTGGTGAATCCCGCCGCTGTGGTGAATCCCGCCGNTGTGGTGAATCAGGCCGGTGTGGTGAATCAGGCCGTTGTGTTGAATCAGGCCGTTGTGTTGAATCAGGCCGTTGTGGTGAATCAGGCCGTTGTGGTGAATCAGGCCGTTGTGGTGATGTGATCACCATGGTTGTCCTATTCGGGGAATTCCACATTGATAGTAGAACACAGTTGATGGCAACGAAGATTAGGGCCAATGATGCGCGGAAGTATTTTCGGTTCATTGGTAGATCATGGAGACGCGGCAGCATTACCTATATAAATAATGAAACACACGTTTCTAGAGAAATAAATGCAGCCTGAATAATTATGACATAAAATAGTCGAGATAAACAACTGTAATGTAATATAAAATAATCATAAGCAACTTGTAAAATCACAAACATCGACATCGAAGCGAAAAAAGCGATGCGTCTCTTCCCGACAGTTTGACTCTCTCTGAAATACAGTTGGTGACCCTTTAAATATTAATTTTTAAACGAAAGAGGACGTTGGACCGGAGGATAATATACGTTGCCTCGTGTCGACTGGAGGTAACCCTACATGACATTGACTTGTTCATATTTGTTGAACAGCTGCTACATATTATGTGTGTACTGTGCAGTGCCTAAGTATCGAATGATTACACCCGTATAAAAATTTCAAACCGACAGGATACCACCAGGATGGAATACACGAAGACGTCTCCCCTCATACAACCACTTCATACCATAGCTTGTTCCAAAATGAATATTGCTTTAATTATTTCAATTATAATAAATATTTCCAATTATTCAATATGCGGAATTAGTTGAAAGTGGATTGAAGTGGATCAAAGGCAATCAACACAAGAGAATGAATATGATATATTTATTAGCAATATTTCATCTGAATAACGGTAATGATTCACACAATAAATTTAGTACTACTGAGGGAACTCTGGAAATTTAAGTAGTATTTACGTCCTGAAACCCCAATCCTGCTACATTAGTCAACTTGACTCTTCTGGATACAACTTTTTGTCAGTGGAAAAATCGGTAAATGTGAAGTGGAAGATGGCTATGTTTAAATGAAAGTGTCCAAATATTTCTAGCATGTACGTTATTTGCCATACAAAGAACTTACCTGAATCGAAATGCTTTTAGAATTTCACTCCTGTACGATTAAAAAAAAGTCAGTGTCCACGGTATAGTTTATGTGCCACAGAAATATTGAAAATCTTGCCAGTGATACACCAAAATTAGTCCTCCTCACAACCACATAATAAGCTGCATAGTGTTTCTCACAAGCTTTTAAATTAATACTGTAGTGCCCCAGACATGATCGTAAGGGACACCACGAAGAATTAAGTCACTGGACAGCTTTTAAGGTGTATATTCTTCACACAGATACGCTGATAGACGTCTGATCTCTACAATAGTCACTCAACGAATCCACGTTCCAAACAGTCCAACATCTGTAAACACTCCTGACAACAATATAGTAGGCCCTACTGTTGCCAGGACTCGACTGAAAATGCATTGATAGCCCGTCGTAAGGCCCTGCCTGCACTTCGAGTTATGGAGATCTTCGAGTTAGGGAAGTTTATTCCCTATTATTTTACATTGTGACCAACCAAGCTCATCATTTTCTTCGACTTATAGAAGTTTTACTGTACTGTTTAATATTTATCCTTGACTTTTTTTTACACCAATAATTACATCCATGAGAAAAAGATGAATATGAAAATAATCTCGCTTCATCACAGTCATCATCAGCAATCTACGGTAAAATGGAAAGTTTGTTGGTTTGATTCAGTGCTATAAATTCCATCCTTGGAACTTTCATGGCGAATGGCAAATGAGGATAAAGTACCTTTAATTAGCGCACATTAATTCAAAATATATGAGTCGTATCGTGTAATGACACAGTTGATATAATCTTCTCATCAAAGGTTTTCTGCAGAAAAATATTGTCTCCTACCAGAAGCTAATCCTGCAGTGAATACCTTCCAACATTTCCTTATTCAATATTTTAAATATTTAATAGAAGGTGTGACCCAACTGGATCCAACCTGTCACACAATTGCAATAAATCGTAATGGGGGCATTCAACTTCAGTGCATTTACATCTCCTTAGATTTTTATGGAGAGCAATGCAGCAGTGCGCAGGCATATTTGTTTAAAGATTGTGCTTAACATGTCAAGTGTTACCAGGCTAAAAAGAGAAGGATAGAGGATGCGTTGCATGTGGAGATGCAACACGAACACGTCCACATTTGATGACTATTGTGACAAAAAGCTACTTCACAACATATATGGCATGAACATACTTTATTGCACTAT
>JYFJ02007316.1:0-16047 GCA_000934665.2 Catajapyx aquilonaris
TTTCTTTACGTGTGTAACGCCGCGTTACACACCAAAGGCTTTGGTTAGACTATCCACAGTTTATTGATGCAATACGATACATTGTCAACGTTTAAAAATGCACACTAATTCTTCCTAGAATCGGTTAACTATAGTAGTTTTTTGTCGTACAAGTTTCTAGGAGACAAGAATTAACTCATCCCTCCCACCCAATATTGTACCAATCCCTTTTGATGAACTGATTATTATTTCCAGAATGCGTTACACCGAGGCGTGCATCAACGAAGTCCTGCGTTACTCTGCTTTTGCCGTATCAGGACTTGTTCATTGCACCACGGAAGACATAGGTGCTGACTTCTAATTTTCTGTGTTATTGTGTACGTAATACAAGTTATTTACCTGACCACTACCTATCTTGATTTGACAGAATTCATGGGCTATCACATTCCGAAGAGAACGCCAGTTATTTCCAACTTGTATTATGCT
Organism: Catajapyx aquilonaris; assembly: GCA_000934665.2. Lineage (NCBI taxonomy): Eukaryota > Metazoa > Arthropoda > Diplura > Dicellurata > Japygidae > Catajapyx > Catajapyx aquilonaris. Next base: position 466 of record JYFJ02007316.1, read on the forward strand.
TTGCATGACCCTCGATATTGGGATGAGCCGGAAATTTTTTTACCAGAGAGGTTCATGGGCGAAGATGATCTTGCTAAGAACAACGTGGCATACCTCATATTTGGATACGGTGAGTGAATTGTGTGAGACTACTTGAATGTCATGAACCTAGTTTGATGTTTCCTTCGGCAGGAAAGAGAGTGTGCCCAGGAGAAGTACTCGCTCGCACACAGCTCTTTCTCTTCACCTCTGCCCTGATACAGAGATTCGAGTTCTCCGTGATTCCAGAGGACCCTCCTTCTCTGGAGACATGTGGCGTAGGGGTTGTGTCCTATGTCAGCCCTTTCCGTCTGAGGGTCACTCGCCGGCACGTGTAAACATATGGCCAAGAAGATTTGTGGTCTATTCATGTCCATTTCATTTAATTCATGGATCTTCCGTGTAGCCCGTATACGAATAGTACACAATGACAATGGTATGGCGTATGCTATTCTGATGAGTGCAATGCATACATTTGTATACTCATAGTTTTAGCTACTGTACGTATAATTCAAGGGTAACATAATTATGCGTAAAATGCAAACAATTAGAAGAAGCTAACTATTAGCTGAATTAGCTCACAGGATTGTAGCCTACGTTTTAGCCGTGCATTTCCATTCTTAAGCCTTGCTTTCCAAACCTGCATGTACAGGGCACGTTTGAAGAACAGCATTGTTATTTGGCACACTTCCACTTTCCACAGTGAATTTGAATTAATAATTTTTTTAAGTAACTGATATTGTAACATATCCATTAAATAGCCCTATTCTTGCGCTAACAGTAGCAGATACTGCGCAACCTACACTTAAGACCTATAAGTGTGTACAGTAGTATTGTAGGTAATTTTTGAAGAAAAAAAATTATATCCTAATACATGAATGAGAACACAGTTCACAGTTGTATTACTCGTATACAACGTCATATTTTGTGAGATGCCCTGCATTGCATGGCTTATGCAAAATGTACTGTACTGGACATCATGCCGCATCATGCTTTGTCGAGTTCGAAGAATACCTGCATATGCCTGGGTAAGTAAAAATGTAAACATATCGTATTAAACTTAATATAGTTTTAGATGATAATTATCTACGCATATTATTGGTAAGACAACTGAAGTCAGTAGATCTACTGTAATCGAAAATGGCAGGTTTACCTGATGTCCTGTATATTGTAATGCGGAATAATTGGGAGGAGTTGACTAACAGTATACTTAATAACCTGTAACATAAAGTCAGCAATGCTACTAAATAATATACTGTATCAACCAAAATAATCATATTAATGTGACGTTTAAGACGGATGCATGACGATTAACAGTAATGGCTCATTGTAACTATATGCGGCACATACGTCGGTCAAGCTTCAATCGTATTGCTTGGAGACTACAATCTATGTCAAAATAATTAAGTTTCGGACAAACACATCCTGCATGGAGATATTCAACCATCAACAATGTTAGCAAAGAGGTGAATGTGTTTTCCGTTGATATGACGTCAGTGTATCTACGATGATCACCATGTGATCAGGATGAACGACGACGTTTCAAGGCCTTGGCTGCTTAACATGCAATATCTCTCCGTAGCAAGCTATCACATTAAATTGGCAAAAAACCTCCCCCCTTAAGGACGTAGGCTCTTACGTTACTGAACTGACCGAGTAGTGCATATAGGTAGATTTAGATGACATATTCACATTGGCCTTCTTTGCTTACTCCTAATTCGATGTGTGTCCACATATTACTGATTCAACTAGAAATTAGACTACTAATTGACATCACAATGAGCAACAATGACTGAAAACAATAAAGCCTTGTGATGTCACTACCATTCTCTGGTTGTATAGCCTGCTACGCAGCATAACAGTATATGCCTATATGTTAGGCATAAGAAAGGTAATATAGCTACTGTACTAATGAATAAATTATTCAGTAATAATTGTATAATTAAAGTTTTATCACTGATAAGGAGCGCATTTTACAGAAGTTTTCTCTACATTCTTACCAAAATCCGTGCTGGGAATGAAGAAAATTATTGTCACATCAACTTATCAGAGTAATAATTAGTACTCCACATACATTTAAAAAGTAATGTGTATGGCACCGCTGCGAAAGTCAGATGGCATGTAATTTATACTGCACAAGGACATCCCTGTAGCCTGTAGGCAGATTTACAATTGCGCCTTTGCTATCATTATTCGCCTGTATAACATTGTACGCAAAGAAATAAAACAATTTTATAGGCTCTACTGGCAGATTATATACCTCCACTGATCACCCGAACAGATTCCCAAGTTTTAATATGCAGAGGTCAGCAGAGACCACGCGACAAAACATGTTCCCTCTAACTAAACGTGACGAGCCGTTGACCGTTGTGCTTCTTTCACGCGGCATAAACGAGCAGCCGGGATCCAGCATGATGCAAAAAAGATCATGTGTTGAGCCGCAGAGCAGCCCCGTTGGGATTCGGCCACGTATGGTGCAGATAAGGTCTGTGCATTGTTCGTCCCGTTTTGGCCTTTTCGTAGTGTGCGGGGGATGATGCAGGCCACCAATGGGGAGTCAGGCACCAATCATTCCGGCTCCTCCGAGGCCTCCACTTGGGCCAATGGGAGAGGCACACGCGGATTCTGACACAGCGGCACGGATCAAACATGGCCGACACCCATCGTCGTAGAACAGTGTGACGGACGGGGCGCAGACAGAATAGAAGAAGAGGGCCGGTCGACGAGCGCTGCTTCATCCCGGGAGGCTGCGGCACCTGTTTGGAACAAGGAAGGACGACCAGAGCGGAGGGGATGGATTTCCGGATAGGTGAGGAGGCGATTGGGGAGGGAAAAGGCCGGCCGGCGATGCTGGACGGAATCGAACGACCGGTGGGGGGAGTCGACATGTCACACCGGAGTGGGACCACTTGTTGGCAGTGGGTGGACCAACAGGGGGAAGGGGACAGTTTACTTGGAGCTGCATGACAACAGCTAGTGTCTATGTAGCAAATAGGTAGAGAACTAGTAAATATTTTAGACTATTTTCAAACACTGTGGAGAGCAGTGCGGAGTCACTTATTGAAAACTAGAGCTGTGACCCGTCTGGACACCCAAAATACCCTCACAGGGCTTCTGCCAATTTCCATTTGTTTACCAGGTTTTCAATCCAGTGACTGGTGGCATCACAAGTAACGGCAGTGAGGGGAACGATTGGATAAGGCATGGAGGCACTTCTCCCATTACCTTGCCATTTTAATAAGGTTAACTGCATTTTTGTCCCAACACATGTCACTTTTTGGATGCTAGTGACCCACGGAGACAATCATGTTACATGCATTATCTAAAAAATTGAGTGTGAAAGGCATGGCCCTTTAAACAATATCAATACATTGCAACTGGGCTGTAATAATCATTAGACAAAGAGCAACTTGAGGAACGAGTAGCAAAAATTTGAAGGGACATAGTGTTGCCATGAGTTGTCACAGATTGAGGCATGATAACTGCAGCAGAATCACATTTTGCATGTTGTCTAGACTCTTATTGACAAATTTGATATACATTCTTCCCCACAAAAGTGCATCCCCATAAATTGTGAGCTACTGATGCTAATTGTGGGACAAAAGTACACAGGTGTTCTGACTAATTTCAATTAGCTGGCTTCCTCAGATTTTAAATACCATGAGATACGTGAATCTGTCGCAATATTCATTTTACATAGGCTGAATGGACTCTCCTGTTCTTCCAGGTACACTTCTCAGTCTCCTCACACTGGGGCTGATCCATACAGCATGGGCCTTGTACCCATCATCTTCAGATGTTGTAGAACTGACAGAGAGCAACTTTGACCGCCTCGTTCTCCAAAGTGATGCAGTGTGGGTAGTGGAGTTCTTTGCCCCGTGGTGTGGTCACTGCCAGGCTCTTGTCCCAGAGTACAGTAAATTGGCAACTGCCATGAAAGGGACAGCAAAGATAGGTTCTGTGGATGCGGAGCAACACAAGTCCCTGGCCGGACGATATGGGATCCAAGGCTTTCCAACGATCAAAATTTTTGGGGCAGACAAGAAGAAACCCACAGACTATCAGGGTGAACGGACTGCCAAGGCCATCGTTTCTAATGTCTTCCAAGTCATGAGGGCTAAGGTGGATGATCGACTTGGTGGTGGAGGAGGAGGAGGAAAGTCCAAGACCTCGGGTAGTGGAAAGGTAAGGGTAGACTATTAATTTTTTCAGGCAATGTTGGTTTCTTGTGACACATGTACCACATTCTGTACTTTGAGACAACTGCCAATCTTGATTTCAGGGTGACAGCAAGGATGTGGTCGAGTTGACAGATGACAACTTTGATTCATTGGTCTTGGGTTCTGATGACATGTGGTTGGTGGAGTTCTTTGCCCCATGGTGTGGACATTGTCAGCGCCTAGCGCCTCATTGGACAGAGGCAGCCACTGAGCTTAAGGGAAAAGTCAAGCTGGGTACGCTGGATGCCACTGTGCACAAAGTCAAGGCCAGCCAGTACAATGTAAATGGCTTTCCCACCATTAAGTTCTTCCCACCTGGGCCAAAGGCTGGAAGCAGTAGTGCAGAGGAGTATGATGGAGGAAGGACTGCATCTGACATTGTGTCGTGGGCCACAGACAAACTTTCTGAGTCTGTCCCTCCTCCAAAGATCATACAGGTACCTGTAATTTGTTTGATCTCTGCCACCTTGAGACAAAAAGAAGTAATTGCCTTCATTCTAGTGCAAGCTTTCTTGTCTGTATGGACTGGCCTCACACTCAAATTTAGAGAATAGACCAAGAAGGCATAAAAAATATTTTATGATAAATCATATTGAAGGAGATGTCACATATTTTATATTTCCGAGAGATTTGCTCTGACCTGTGATTCAGCTAACTAGGTTAATTAGGAGGGTAAAGAAAAGAACTAGTCAAGAGTTTTCACTTTTTCAACTGACAAGTAAGAGATCACCCCTAACAAGTAATTTAGGCACTCCAGGTGGAACAATTCAAATAGTTGCATTATGTAACTGGATATTTAGCCACAAAAAACAGGAGATCCTGAAAATCCTAATTAGGCACAGTTGAATACAGGACACATGTGCAAAAAAAAAAAAAAACACAGTCAGTCAAATGTTAATTTGTGGTATAATTTTAAATGGTCTCTTCATGTCCTGAATGCCATAACATTACCCTTTCCTCAGGTCTTGCTTGTTACACAATTATCTTCCCATTCTTTAGGTGTTGGTGCTTAATGTTCCTTGTAAACAATGCCGTTGCTCGCAGATTGTTAGTTTACAAACGACAAAATGGATTGGGGGAGGTGGAAGGGTTTGAGAAAATATGGACTTGAAAACTATTTTATGAGTGTCGAGATATTATGCACTAGGTAGAATGCATAAAGGAATGCACAATCTTTCCTACTTCTACCTGATGGGGAAGAAACCATTGTGAGTAATCTTAATGGTCATCAACATTGTGACCTTTCCTTGTAAAAGAAGAAAATTGAACTGAAATGAGAGCTTTTTGAATTTAGTATCTAACTACTTTTGTCAGTAAGAATATTACAAGACAGTGCACATGGCATTTCCAGGTTACAAGCCAATCTGTGTTGCAATCAGCATGTGAGGAACACCCACTGTGTGTGGTGTCTGTCCTGCCCCACATATTGGATTGCCAGTCAGAGTGCCGAAATAACTACCTTGAAGTGCTGGCTCGCCTTGGTGACCGGTATCGAAAGAAGCTATGGGGATGGATCTGGGCAGAAGCTGGGGCTCAACCTGCCCTGGAGGAGGCCCTGGAGATTGGTGGGTTTGGCTACCCTGCACTGGCTGTGCTCAATGCCAAGAAGAACATGTACTCCATTCTCCGAGGCTCCTTCAGTGAGGATGGCATTGCAGAATTTTTGAGGTATAGTACCAATATTTTTGTTGCGTTAATTAATGGATGGATGTGCATTTAGCCTGTGCTTTGAAGCAAGCTATACTACACTTGCAAATCATGTGCATGTGGAACCTATATTCCCTCCCAAATGACATTGATTGATTGATTGATTGTTAAACAGTTTACTACTGATATAACAGCCTTCGCTATAACAGACTCTCGGTTATAGCAGACTTAAAAGGGAGGTCCCAGCGTACTTCCTTATATGGCCTGTGTATTTGGTTATAACAGACCTTGGTTGTAGCAGATTGATTTCCTCTGTTCCTTGAAGTCGGTTATATCTGGAGTCGATTGTAAATATTTCAGGGGTCAAATCTTAAAATTTTTGTCCAGGTGCAAAATTTGCATTCCAGTGTTTCATCTGGAGTGCAAATTGTTTACTCAGTGGAGTGCTTAATTTGTAAATACTGGGTTTAGCCATGTCAAAAACCAGCACCAACTGGAGTGCAAATTGCACCTTGGCACCCTAATATTTCGACCATTGATATTTGCACAGATTTTATTTATGTAGTTGATATTTTGGATAGCCAAAGGTGTGCACACACACAAATAAGGTCACATGGCACACTGCTGTAATGGGTATTGCATTGTTTAGCTTTAGAATGGAATGTTTTGGCAACATAATTTGCAGTTAAAAACACACAAGCCCTCGCACAAGCCTGAAAAGTATAGTCAGGCAAATCATAAGTAGCTCACCAGTTAGGATCCCAGCACTTCACGTGGGTGCATGCGGCAGTGAGAGGGGTACGCAGGAATATTTTTAGAGGCATCAGGCATCAGTCACTGTTATATGGTAGGTAGGGTCTGTGCAAGGGCTCTTGCAGGTTCTCAGTTGAATCTCCAACTGGGGTGTAGGGTTTTCACATAGAGGTGCTTTTTGACTATGCTATTCCTTCTTGTAGGGAAGTGTCCTATGCCAGCCGAAGTGTGGCAACTTTCCCCATTCGAGGGGCAGCTCTTCCCAAAGTTGCAGACTCTGAGGCTTGGGACGGCAAGGATGAAGAACTAGCTGTGGAGGAAGATCTGGATCTGTCGGATGTGGACTTGGATGACCACACAGAGCTGTAGGGCTTCCAAACCCCTCCTTACCCAAGAAAGAAATCATGTCCTTGCACCCCTCTCCAGCTTCCCAATGCACAAAGTAACCTGGGCAGGTAAGATGAAACTGACTGAACTGAAGTGAACTTTTTTTTTTGTCCCTTCGTCAGTGGATCTAACAGACTAATTCAGACGTGCTCTGCACCCTGAAGGCCAGTGTAATTATTAATTCTTCCCTGACATGTCGTTTTGCAATAAATTGAGTGAACTTTTACAGTGTGGATATGTGAACAAGAAGGAATGTTGTTTTAAATAACCTTTTAATTCATTATAAAATTACAGTGTTGAGGCAGTGCTCCTCCTACATTGAAGGCAGCTGGGATCTACAGGAATATACATTTTCTTTATTGGCAGCCACTGCAATACCTTTCATATGAAGCTATCATCGCAAGTTTGGATATTTTGCTCATGCATTTATTTTTGTGTCATTTTATCTGTTTTTACTAACAGTGTAAACAGGGTGACTTGGTAACAACACATGCATGCCAGTGTCTGCTTAATTCTACACACTTTGCAAGGAGAGTTTAATGTGGGGTTGGGGCACCACAGAGCAAACATAATAATGGTTTCAGTCATGGTTTTTTGGCTGAGAGCTGAACTGAGCAGAATCTGAGCTGCTGCAACTCTGCCAGAACACTAATGCTTTGTGAGATGTGGTCCCTCAGAGGAGTTTTTCAGTGTCTTCTAACATGTCAGTGCCGCTCACTCACGTTGGATGATGCACCTTGAGCTGGCTCTTGTGGAGAGTTCAGGAGCTGGAGCACAAGAACCAAAATCAAATTGCAAGTTGATTTCTGTGCAGCTGTGCTGAACAGATATCAGCTGCATGCAATAAAAAATATAGAAATCTTCTCTCAGAACTAAAGAGATTTGCTAGACAAGTTCATATTGTATCCAGGTTCCCTTAGAGACAGTGTTACAGTGGAAGATTTCTGACTCTAGGGGTGCTATTCTTTATCAGAAGAAAAAAATCCCTAGGGGAACAGAGGGACCCATTTCAGATTGTCCAGCCCATTCCATGGCAACATAATGGAGAGGATCTGTCATCTTAATTATTACCATCATCACCAGGGGTGTCTTCAGGGGAATTAGTTCTCTTTGGAAACTACTGTATAACTTATTCCCATCACCATGTGCATATCTCGACTTGCCCTAATTGGGCCCTAATGCTGTAGTCTGACAATTACACATGAAGTATTTTAAAGATCTGTTCATAAGAGTTAATAATGGATACACTGAAGATATTCCTTTATATTTTTTTTTTGTAAGTGTTTCTTCAGGCAATGCTGGAAGATGAAATACTCGTTATAGTGTGCATGGCGTGGACCCTGTGAGCCCCCTTCATGTACTTGTTAGTCCTAAGAAACTGAACACTATTTATTGGGTCTTATAGATGTGATTTGAAGTAAAGTGATGGAATCTAGATGTCTGGGCTCCATAGTAGAAATTAAATACACTGTACTCCTGATTATCCGTGCTTATGAATTCACGAGTGTCGCTGGATTATAGGAAATCACAGATAATCTGAAAGTGGTCCTAGAGACCATGAAAATTAGCTGTTCACGGGTTTTTAATATACTATACATACTGTATGCTTCTTTAAGGTTTAATCAAAATAATTAAACTTACTATATGTTTTTAGTTTGTCTTCTAGAAAAAGTCTGTCATATGTGAGGTCGTGTGTCTGTGTTTGTGAGGCATATCGACATTTTTTTAGACTTTTATTTTGAATATTATTTTTTGCTGATTAACTCCACACCTGGATAATCAGGAGTACAGTGTATAATTGTTTAGCATGGCAGAAGAGTACGTATCCATGTGATGTACTGTATGTTAGTGCTAGAATCTTGTGTGTGGGTGTGTGTCTATGGAGTGCATAATCGAATCTACCTTTGGGGCATGAAGAGCATGTGTTGCGAGGGAATACCCAGTGGAATCGGAGGGGTGTAGGATGAGTGGCCTGGGAGGTGAGAGGGAGAGGGAGAGTGGTGGGCTGGGCCGACCCAGTCTCTGACTCAGAGGGTAGGCCTTCTTTGGTGGCGCCTTGGCTGGTGCAGGGCAGCATCGATGGAGCCAGCGCTTGTGCACACAGGTCCAGCAGCAACAACACAGGTACAGCAGCACTCCTGTCATGAACAGCGAAGCAACAATGGCGCTGATCACCATGATGGATAGCAGGATTGATTCCACTCCTGCATTGCCCAGTCCTGTCTCCCAAAAGATATATCAAGCCCCCCAACAAAAAACAAAGCATTACCATCTTAAAGTACGAGGTTCTGCTACAATACTCCAGCCAAAGATTTTGTTGTTATATCTGCTGTTGTAAGTTCAAATTGTGCTACAAGCAGTTGTGGTCTAGAAGTGAGGTTCTGTTTGAATTCGTGAATTTTCACATTATCTGAGAGAAATCAATACCATCTCAATGCAAAACAAGCAAATCTTGTGAATCTTGTATTCTAACCCCATCATTATTGGCCGTCCAGTTACTTCGTGGCTTTTTTCTATCAATATTGAGAAAATAATGATTGATTAATATCTCTTAAGTTGTAATCACAATTGGTCACAATTAAGTCAGCATGGGAAGGTTTACATTTCCTCCCAAGCAATAAATAAGATTACAATGGTTTCATCTAAGAACGTTTGGTTAACAGTGCGCATATTATGATAATGCATCATCATCATCTCTCTTACTCTTGATACTGTATGTGTATTTATTTTACAAATTTAACATTACCCTTCACAACCAATGGCATTGATTTACGTGTGCAAATGAATGCAAGTGAAGTGTCACATGAATACAGCTGTGGAATTATTGCTGCCTGCAAATCCCACTTTCACCTAAAGTAGCTAATGAAGTTTGCAGGTCTACATTATTTTCCAATGTAACAGCAATAAGTATTAATTCAGCTGCAATTAAGCGGCTGATAGTGTCAAAGTTAAATATTATATTTTTCATTGAAGTTTGATCTTAAAAATAAAATGTAGCATCAGATCTGAAGTTACTATTAGAATTCCTTAACCCAAGTCATAGTCATGTGCATGGGATACGTGCAGTAGTGTTGGCATGTCCCAGCTATTTGCAGGATGGTGTTTTCTGATTTGTAACATTACAGTCAGGTGGATTTATATGCATCATATCTTTGGCTGAACATGCATTCATTCTTGAACCAGATCATGCTTCACCTTGGCATTACAAAATATGCAGTGCTGTTCCTGGCTGTGTCCAGCCTAGGCTGCCTGTCATATACAGGGTGGTGCATCAGCCATGTCCTAGTACAAGAGGGGGCAATGAAGAAATTATGGATGGTTTACGCTAGCAAACACAAAGGAAGGCTTCATCAGGGAAAATAATAATGGACCTAATTATTGCTTTAAAGAATTGCTTTTCTGTAATCATATTGCTGAGGTAAACAATCCGTAACTCCCCGTATCCCCCCCTTCGAATGGGGCACCAGGCTGTGCGTTATCTTGTATAATCTACCTTGCATAATATGGGGTGTATGAAAGGCAACATATTACAGCTCTGTGATTACTGGTTATTACGGCCTAGAATACGAAGTTCATGGGAATTATCATGCATGGTCTCATTTTTGCTGACATGCTTGTGTGGGGTTCCAACATGAACTCATTTCCTGAATGTATTTCAATCTTGTTTACTGTGGTACCAGTACTTCTGTATAGGTTTTCTGCAGAAGTAGACTATTGGATATATGTAACAGTAATCCTACATTCATGACAGACTGGAACATGTGCACTTTTACACTACATAGCGAATATATTAGAGTCATTAGAGGCCGAATAGGTCAAAGTGAGCCGGAATCGTGCATACGTCATAGTGACCCCGTCGAGCGCGTACGAGATTATGCGGCAGTATACCACAGCGTCTTTCCACTCTAGGAAATCATTTAGCGCCTGCCAGTATGCCTCATGCGCGACAAGGGTGTGGTTGCCTACACGCCAGGATGTAACGACTGCCTCCAGTTCTCCACCCTTGTGAACTCGCGAGTACAACACACTCCCATTGAACCGAATGATCAGGACGACTGGCATGAAGCCAGATTCTGTGTGTTGTAGGGATTAAACCATGGGTTAAACGTTGAAGAAACACATTTTCAAGCCGTCTGAGCTACTGTATCATACAGGACCTGTCCCTCTTACTGCGTATAACATGTTGCCTTCCCACGTTTCCATGCACTATGTAACGCATATAATAAAAATCTCAATAGGATTCTCGAATATACCCTGTATATTAAATATCAATGACATGGATAAGTCATGTGAGTCTAGTCCCCGTAGTGACTTTCACATGATAAAATGCAATAATTGTCACAACAGTCATATCGTAATGTTATAGCCTAATTGGAAAGCAAAAATGGGGAATAATTAAAATGCAGCACATGCACTGTGTTGCATCATTCTTAATCCAATGCTCCAAGCTAGTTCTTATAAATGCGTCAGCAAGGGTCAAGATATTCGTCGTTAAGAATTCAGGCTTGCGTGTAACTGGTGTACAAGCAGCACGATTCATCATGCCAAGGGGAATGGAACATTAAGCCATGCAACAAACTTTCGAGTCGGCACAAGCGACGTACGGGTACCTTGGGAGCCAATAGGCCACCCAGAAGAGGAGAGTCCGACCCTGGAAGTGCTGCCGTGGACCACTCCTCCCTTGGCTGCAGATATACCCTGGACGCCCCAGGTCCAGCCCAGGGCCAACACCAGGGACAAGGCCCAGGGCCAGCCTTGGACATGGGGCCATCTCAGGGGCAGACCCACCGCCCCTGCTGAAACAAACCAGGCACCATCAGGCTGAAGAGAAATTAATACCACGGTATGCTATACAAAGTTCACAGGACGCACTTCAGTGTTACTTCTGGAGTTTGTCGCACATTTCGTATTTTATCCTGCAGTATACATCGCGGAGTTCTCAGTCTAGAAACCTTTCGAAATTCACAGCCCACATTTGGCTCTTCCCTGAATATCATAGATATACCGGTACTCGTAAATATTAGAGACCCTAAAAATTGCCATGAACTTTTCTGTTTGTGACACACACCAAAAATTCCCCTTCCTCTGCAGACAACAACGCCCCGGGCGGGCGCTATAATACCCACGGCCCTGAGGGAATCCTTTTGATATCGGAATACTGTCCAACCTTTTTTTCTCAAAGCTTTTTTTGTGCTCAGCTCAGGCAAATGAGGCAATTATACTGTGTAATTATATGAGTATATCTAAAAACATATGCACATGTGCTTTNCCCCCCCCCCCCTATATCCATCAAAGAAACCTTTCTCTGGCGGATGCAATGGGCGACGGTCGAGATTGTAGGCCATCGATTTTGTATTTTGAATTTTTGAAAACTGTTAGCTGAGAGTGTACTTTTCACACATGGTTGGATGCGCTATAGTGCAGAATAATACAGTATATGAAATGTGTTCGCACACTTTTCGTGAGTTGTATCGGGGCAAAGTACTACAGTATCTCGGCAAAAATCCCTGGCATGTGTCCCATTTTTATACATACAAAAAAACCGACTATATAGTCACTATAGGTACGTATTGTCAGATTGCTGGTGTGTATACAGTACAGGCTATAATTACATGGTAGATTTTCCGTTTCTCAATATTATTTTCCACCAATGCTTATTTTGTAGGCCCCTTTTAGTCTCGGGAGGTTAAATCACACTGCATGAAGTGTTACCTGCACACAACTGCGATTATAGTTTCGCACTCCCGAGGTGCAGGTAATTACCTACTTGCAAAGTTACCCAGAAGGTACGGGAAAAGTTCCAGTTATTTGTAAGTTACGGAAGTTCATCAGAATTTCCTGAAGGTTTTGAGAGAGCGTTTATAAGTTTTAGGTACGGAGGTTTTGCTGTAATTAACATTAGGCTAAAGTTACGCAATTCTCATTACCAGTGCGGGGTCGCTCTTCAATTGCTCATTTTTCCATCCATGTGGGATTTTTAAAATGCCACCAATATTGCCACATTTGTGAATTTACATAATTTCCGGATCGTAATTAGCAATTACGACTGTTACCCGCCATGTATAACCCCGAAGCGAATGAACAGTCTGTCAAGCCAAGCACTGGGTTGAAAGTATCAAAAACGAACTCGTTAGTAAGTTCTACTTTCCCGTAGCTCTGCTTGCTTCATGCATGCATGTCCTGGAGTCTTTGATGGTGCGTTTGTATAAACTCGGGTTCCCTTTTCCAGTTAGGTAGAGCAAATTAAATTGCTCTCAGTCGTTGCCCTAGGCCTACTCAAAGGATTTAATTGCCTGGTTTTCCCTCTCTGGCAGTGGTTTTGTGATAACTTTGCTGGAGTTTCTCAGAAGCCGCTCTAATTGTGCGTCTTCATATTGATTTTCTTCAAGTTCTTGTGACTTTCTCAGAAACTTTCCTCGGAGATAGACCAAATAGGTGCAACCACCCAGAAAGATAAGGTTGGCTGCTGGCTGCATAGTGCGGTTTACGCCATTCTCTCTCTAGAAGGCAATGAAGTCGATCAAAGAGCCCTTTGACAAGTCCACGACACACGATTAACTCGTTCGACATTGTGGGCCCTTTCACAATATTCATCATTTTTGATTCTTCTGAAAGACCTTCACATTCGGACGACAATGTGGAAAAATGAATGCAGTTATTATCTCGACTATTCTACTTAATGATACAACTCGCCGCTGTCCCTCCCGAAAGCGATATCATATTCGTTTATTGGTTGCAGATTCCAGGACGTAACTCTGGAAATGATAAGTCAAAGTAATGAGCACTATTTCAACAAGTGTTTGTTCAACAGCAGATGAGAAAGTGAATTCTTCCTTTGGATAGTATTGAAGTCGAAAGCCTCTATTTGTTAATTTCGTTGCTGATATTGTTGTCATTCATTATTACCCATTTGTGAAGTTAGGGTGAATGAATTATGTAAGCTTTCTTGGTTGTCATCAGTAGTTATTTTGATCTTCTGCAATAATTGATAGCGGCTGTCAACACATCGCTTGCATATAGGCCTACGTAGGCCAAAGCAGGGTATACCTATAAAAAGCGCATCAAGGTGACGTACAGTCTATTTCTCTTCATCTGATGAATGCTGCAACATGTGCCGTCCAATTGAAATGGAACCTCTCAGTTGAATGGTACATCGCGGGAAATTAAAACTGGGACTCATTTGAAGATCGGAATTTCCAGCCAAAAGCTCCACATTATATTTCCAGCCATGACGGGCATATTGATGTCTCGTTCCTCTGAGGATACGCCTGACATTTTACAAACACCTCAATAACAAAACGCCAATCCGGCAGCTTCAGTGCAACCAAAAAATGCAAACAGAAACACACCCTAAATGAAATTATGCCCACTTCAAAACTCCAGTATAGCTCTCACATGAAACGCCCTCGCATTCTAGTTAACATAATTTGCAGTCAAAGCTTAAAGTGCCATCAACTCATCATCAGCCCGCTTTTAAGCCACGTTCTAAAAAGCGGTGGATGGGACGCGCTTTCACGTACCCCCGCACAACCCATTTACTGATTGGTCCGCACTTGCTGGGATTACTCCTAAGTGCATTCCAGCATCTTCCCTGGAGCCCAGCTGTACCAAGAAGAGGGGAAGGACCGGACCATAATAATTCTACCGCAAAACCATAACTCTCCCGATTTATTCCCTTTGAAGTGCTATAACAATTTGGGCCAAGTTAAGACGGAGGAATAAAGCATGATAATAATGTGGGGGGGAGGGCATCTGAGGGTGAGTTCGGCAGTAATGTCTGGTAGTTAATATTTGGCGGGCGCCGGGGGGCCGCCGGCTCGGATTGGGCCCCAGGACTTGTTGGCAAAGGCAGCCGGGTTAGCAAAATTGGGTTGGGAGGAAATCAATGGCGCTTGTTGGGAAAGAGAGGTGGGGGCAGGGGGATGCAGGGCGGATGGAGAGGTGCGGTCGCCATGGAGACTCCTCCGGGAGAGAAAAGAAGAGAGAAAGGCAACCCCTCCCCCCTCTTGTGTATAGTCCCCCGTTTCCATGGGAACACCATTTTGGCGGGTGTATAGAGAGGACTATGGGGTACGTGGGTGCGGGGGGATGTGAGGTGTGGAGTATATTTGCGTGGGGGGGATACCTTCTGAATAAGCAGGGGGATTATCCTTCTCACATGTCTTGGTGCGAGTATGTGTTCCCGATGATGCTAGGGCATTCACCTCCTGCTCTTTGTTGGTAATTTGCTTACAATATGTCTAACATTTGCAGACGCACCAGATGACAGACTCGCGATGTTTTGAACGCGGTAACACAACAGGAATCAGTGGAACAATATGTATACTCACGGTCCGAGTGCATGTAGGGGAAGGGATGGGGATGGTCAGCCCGGGCCTCGTGGGGGCTGAACAGCAGCCCGGGGCGGTCCGCCCTCCATCCACCGCCGAGGGCCCAAGAGCCACCTCCAGCTTCAACTATTTGCTTTCGGCCTCTCTTTTTGTCAACCCCCTTCTAACCCTTTTCCCCCAACTTCTCTCGTCGACGACGACGGCGCCGTTGCCCCCCCCCCCCCCCC
>JYFJ02007317.1:0-16085 GCA_000934665.2 Catajapyx aquilonaris
TCCTCACGTACTCAGTTTTGCTTGCAAATAAACTTACTGTGCTTGAACAAACCCCACTTGCTTTTTCTTCAGTATGTACCCAGCCGCTCGGGTCACAGATCCTATACCAAAAGATGCCCCTTGCGTTGTACTATACCATCGACGAATAACCTGAAAATCGCAATTTTGTGACTTACATCCTTTTTCCTAAAACCGATTCATTTAGGATCAAAGGCGACGGTAGTGGGTGACAGTTACGAGGCTCTACAATGTCGTGTTACATCCATTACATAATACACATTATCTTCGGAAAGGGAAGGGGATAAGTATAGGCTTTAATTTACGGTAAGTTGGTAGACCTGTTGAGAAATAGAGGTGGCAACGCTGCTCTCGCCCCAAGATGGCGCGTTCCGCACGATGCTCGACATTTTCTGGCAAGGTTGAAATATACATTTGTGCTCTTAGCGACGCCCGCCCTTGTCGTGCTCCTGTGGAGGTTGTGGGGGCAGGAGGGTCTCCGAAGGCGGACGACACAGTCAGATCAGGCGAGGTACCACATACGCAGTAAACATGAATGTGCATATTCACACTGTAAATCTCTCAGCATCGAGCGATCATGAAAAGTTGTGACAGGGTCCTTAGATAACATGAGTTTGGTTTTAACATCTAGTTATAATTTTTATTTTATTTATTACAGTGTGGTTTTATCTAAGAACCCTGGTGTGATCACATATTTCAAATTCGGACACTGCGCGCCATTTCATAGGAAGACTGCCATGTTTCCACTTCCTCGCGTGCCTCAGGCTAACCCCGCGCCCTTTTTCTTTTTTCCACGATAACAATTTAAATCATTCGGTTTGATATGTTTCTCTTGCGTTCTTTGTAATTACTATATTATTCTTCACATTTCACATATATTACTTTCAAACTGTCAAATTGTGAAGATGCTTTAAAATAAAGTTTTAATTTAACATTGGAGCTTATGGACAGTCGGCACATTCTGAGCCATTTTGCGAGCTTATTTGCCCTGTTAGGGGTGATTTTTTTCCACCATTGGGAAGAGGGCTTCTTACTCTATAAACCCTGTGAATTTCAAAACGATGTCAAATTGTGAACCTTAGCTTCATATCCACCTTAAGGGCTGTCGCCCTTTAAATAGCTGACTCTTGAGCCTTGATGTTAGTAAAGGAGGCATTGATGAGATGCACTCCATTGATACTTTTAACTCTGGAAAGAGCCACGTAGACTTGACCGCACGAGAAGACAGAGGAACCCATATCGATGAGTGCATTAGTGAGACTCAGGCCTTGGCTCTGTCCTCTGCATGGTAATGGCATACGCCACACAAATTGGGAATTGTTCCTTGTACACATAGGCTGTTGATGACCTCGAATTTTGTATTTGTATTATTTTGTATTTTAGGTATTTAGGTATTTAGGTATTTAGGTATTTGTAGTTGTATTTGTATGAAATATTTGTATTTGTATGAAATGCAATCGCAGCTTCAGTCAGATAGCTAGCGGCAGTGACGTAGCCAGGAATCCAGTTCGGGGGCGGGGAGGTCCGCCGCAGGAGAAATTTTTCAGGTTCAAGGTCACACGAGCTTAGGTGAATATGGGAGATTTGACTGGGTGTGTATTAGATGAAATAGGGTTGGCCAGCGCACTAACTGACTGGCGGCGCCACTGAAGTAACGGGGGTTGGATGGTATCGAGTATTGCTATTTCCCGTTAAAAGGTGTGGGTTTCACTTCGGAGGACAAGTTTTCGTGTGTCCTCTGAGGTCATGCCGGGCTATTGCTGCGTGCCAGGCTGCAATAACACTTCTACGGGACACTATTTCCCAAAAAATCCCCAGCTAAGTCTCAAATGGCAGGTGGCAATTCGCAGGCAGGATCCGAAAACAAAACTGCTGTGGCAGCCAAAGAGCCATAACATGGTGTGTACCTTGCTCTTCCTACTCATCAATTTTCAGGTATAAGAGAATATATTTGAGGAATACAGGTGTGGGATTATTCCTTTTCACATAAACTCTAGGTGGAGACAAACGTGCACCTTGGGGTCCCAAAAGTTCCCACGTTTCAAGTTGACGGTTAGATGTACATGTGCATGGGTGTATGTATAACAGTGGCGGAACTTCAAATTCTGGGCCCCCCTGCAAGAAATTATTGTGCCCCCCCCCTCCCCATAATAATAATAATAATAATAATAATGATGATGATGATGATGATGATGATGATGATGATGATGATGATGATGATGATGATGATGATGATGATGATAATAATAATAAATGATAATAATAAATCAGAGATATCGATGCATTTCAGGACAGTTTCTTTTTAATGGTACGCGTGTACTAGTAAATGACGACAGCAGTTCAATATATTCAATAAGTTCAATACAATTATTTTTCCAACAATACAAAAATAATTAAAAATGCTTCTTTCTTGCTTTAACATTAGCAAAGTCGTTGATAACTTCATCAATGTTCAGCGCCTTAGCCTGGGCTCCTTCAATGCTAAGTAATGCCAGTCCACGTAGTCTGTCCTCCTTCATAGTATTGCGAAGGTACGTTTTTATTATTTTCAATTTAGAAAAAGATTGTTCTGCAGAAGCAGTAGTGACAGGGAGTGTGAGATATATATATAAAAAAAGCATTGCAGACTTCTGAGTAGTTTGGTACCAAATTTGAATATTCCAACAAAAGTAGGCTTGCCAAATCTTTTACAGACGCGCACTTCCCAATATCAAAACGAAATGTCTTTTGGAAAGATATTAGTTGCAAATGCAAGTTGTTTGAAAAGTCTGTGGGGTATGACTTTTGACGCCTTGTTGCAGCTACCTTGATGTCATCATCACTTGCCTCAGACATTATTATTATTATTATTATTATTATTATTATTATTATTAGTATTATTATTATTATTATTATTATTATTATTATTATTATTATTATTATTACTACTTCACTCGTGTTTGGGCCCCCCTTTGCTTTGGGCCCCCCTGCCGCTGCATCCACTGCACCCCCCTAGTTCCGCCACTGATGTATGAATAGCCATTAATTATTAGGTACCTCTGAACTAGTTCCGCCTTGGTTCCAGATGATCTTGCTCCCCTCAGGAGCAAGTCTCGGCGAAGTTGCGCGGCAGTTAAGTCACTGTAGTCAGTACCCTTTTCCTGGGACATGACGAGTGTAGGCCAACTGGGCCTAGGTCAGCGGCAGTAAAAATAATCGGGCAGAGGAGGTCGTGCGCGGAGGGAGGTCAAGGAAAGTAATAAACGGCGAGGAAATACAAGGAAATGAAGGAATAACACACGGGCAGGAAAAAAACCAGCGCGCCCGGTTTGAAAACGATGGAAGATGGTCGTAGATCGCGATACTATGAAGCTCCTTGTCGCGCCTATATCACATCGCGTCACAAAAGCGCTGCTACTTAGAGCTGTTTCATAAATACATGAATAGTGGTTGAAGGTACAATGCACCATACCATAAATTATAACATGCACCATATAAGTGACTACCATGTATATTTGAGCGGAAATATAGCATATATTTGGGGGAAAATCTACATCGCGTTTTTACAAATCGCTGCTTTTTCAATAACGCTGTAAGCCCTCCCGAGTTCCCGTTAATTCACTAACGCCAACTAGCGGCGCAGTTTGCGGCTGGCCAACCCTCAAAAAAATCATGAATTAGTAATTTCCTTGACATGATTTTTTTAATCCACAAGATTTCGGGGGGGGGGNGATGAGAACGTGGGGAAGGCAGGAGGAGCACCAGCATAACTGATGGAAATTCAAAGTAAAAAGTAATCCGTGGTAAAAATGCCGCATCTGGTAAAGCAGCAGCAGACTTCGTGATTTTTTTTTTTTGAGCATTTAGACTCAAAAAAGTGCCGTTTTCAGATTTATTCTGATGTTTGTTTGACAAGCTCTACCAGCATACCAAATTTCAGCATCCTAGGACCACTGGAAGTGCCGTATAATTTTGATGATCAGTGAGTCAGTGAGTGTCATATTTTGGCCGTTTTGGGAGTTTTTAGGATTTTGTAAGTCGGAAATGAAAAGAGATATGAACATGGAAGTAAGGGGGCATTATTTTTAATCAATTTTCATCTACCCAAATAAAATTTTTGAAGCCACCCATGTTCACCAGTGCGAAGATTCGAGGGGGTCAAAATGACGTGAGTTGTGTCGGGTAAAAGTGGTCCGGCAGTGCGGCGAGAACTTGGCGGGGGCACTGCCGTGCCCCCTAATATAGGAGACATTCTAAACTTATGTAGGCTAATGTTTTCAAAGCACTTAATTACTGTAACCAAACTGTTCACGTATATTAGAGTGAGAAATTTGGTTCCCGATAATTTTGGCACAACATTACTTATTTGAACACAACAAATAGTATGCGCCTTGCCACGTATGATATGTACGGATATGTAGCTCCATCTTTATTAACGACATTCCTGGACAAGATTACGACGAGTCAAAATAACGAATTAACACGTTTTCTCTAAACGTACAGAGCGTTAACGAATCTGGAGTAATTATTTCGGCAATTTGGAATGGAATGTTTCACAGATTGGTGTACTCACCTATGGTGTCGCAATCGTACTTATGAATTTCCTTCAATAGAGTGCTGGACATTAATCTGTCGTACAGGTGGTGCCAGGAGCCATGGCGGCAAAAGAGTGAATATGCCTCTGCATGACCACCTTCACTTTATTTATGATGATGTGAATCGAAACTTGCCTCCTGGGAGCGAAGACAAATAATATTATCTATTCGCTATTTGCTGCCAACGGCAACAGGCGCCACCAGTACGACACTGTATGTACAAGATGATGTTTGGCCTCACAAGAAGTTTGACGTTTCATTATCTAGCATAATTAAATGCCTTTCATCTGCATATCCTACTGTCACTTCACTTAAACTCCTGTAATTTGTTAATTTTCATCAGAGTTACGATAAGAACTTTTTTTCAAATAGCCCTCAGGCCATGAAACATCCACAAATCACTCCAACTACCTTACTTAGACATTAAAATTAAAATGCTGAAAACTGGATTGAATGTTCCAAGTGCTGTAAGGTTACAATGTGTGGAGTATATTCCTGCTGATACAAATGCTCGCCTCCGATGTGTAATATGGCGTACTAATTGTGCTTTTGAGCTATTTTATTAGCTTACGTAGATTTTAAATATTTACATTGCAAGCATCAGCTCTCAGGCTTAAAGGGACACTCCACTCAATATACAAGTTGACCCCCAAAAATCGGGCAAAAAATCCTGATTCCGAATGTGCAATCGGTTTCTTTTCTCCGCCCAACGGTAACACGGAAAATCATATATCTACACACGTCGTCTGCTAAGAAGGGCGATTCAACACCATCCCGCGGCAAACCGGGGATGTATAGCTTGGTCAATAAACAACTGCCGCGCCAGGCGCGCTAGGCAACACTAGCGCGCCAGCATCGAGCGCTTTCGAGCCGAACCTGATGTGAAGGATGGAGGACCACAGAAAGGTCACTTATGAGGTCGGGCCTGTTACTGCACCCGATGTTTCGGTGTCGTGAACAGTTGCATACGGTTCGAATACGTTCAGGTTTGAATTCGCGGGCAGAGCTGACCATTCTCCATTTCCCATTCCTGCCGACAGGCGACGAGGGTGTCGTGAACAGTAGTTTACGGTTGCAACCGTATCGCCAAAATACGCGTAATGAACCGGTTCCGTTGGGGTCATCGTTCATCGGAAAAATTCATTATTGGTGTCGTTGGAATCGTTATTTTTTGCTAGATATTTGGGGGCCAACTTGTACTTTGAGTGGAGTGTCCCTTTAATCTCCCAGCCTGAAAATGGGTGAGGTGGGGTGGGGGTATGCTGTACTAACTACGAGCCAAACACCATCGCAGAATTTCAGTGATGATGAGCCCCCTGCAATCACCAGAGCAATGTTACATTTTATCCACCTCGAGGCTCCCTGTCTAATCACAATACCGTGGGTCGGATAAAACCTTCACATTCAATGTTGGGAAACAAGCTCCAGCAATATTTGCGCAATTCTGTGCATTTTGCCTCTACTCTCTGAGAAACTTTGTCTCTACTCTCTCAGCCATTTTGCCTCTACTGGCTCTTCCTCTGGGTGGATGAGAGAGTAGAAGCCTCTGTCTATACTATTCTCCAATTGATATATCAAAATATAAAGGGTCTGGTACGCCACGTGATGGTTACAATAATATATGACTGCAAATGTCAATCATTGTTTTGTGAATGCCGTGCTTGTTGCCGTGGCATCGTCACATATTATGAACCTGTCCATCATGAAAGTCCATGACTAGGATCATAGAGCATGAGCCACGAGCAAAATGTCACAGCTCGGAGCATGCGACGGAGGAAATATTTGGAAAACTGATGTGTAATGAAATTGGCACAAACTTTTCCATAAATGAGCAAACTCTCATTAAGATTATTATGAAAATTGATACGTCATATACTTTCCGTGCCATCTGACCTTTATGATCTATTTATGAAATCGTAGTGCGATAGAATCAAGGTCAGATCTTTCAATCGTGACAAGCTCTGAGGTGTGACATTCTGCTCCAGTGCATTTCTGCTGGTTGTAATCATGGGCATTTCTCGACATTTCTAGATTGACCGTCTTATGTGTATGAGACGATGCTATGGCAACGGTGGTACAATCGAATAATCGAAAATATTAAGGGTGGTAGCAAGTAAGACCGTAGCATAGCATTTCAACAATGAGTTTTTCCTACTTGTTCTTGTTACGTTTTTTTATTCGCCCTAACTCAAGTTCTGCTGTAGATAGAGCTTCCATTTTCAACACTGATCCCCCACGGGGTCATTCTGATCAGCTGAGCATAGGTAATCCGTGTAATCCGGGCAATCCGGGGTTAATAAGGGCATACCGCGGATTACACTGATCTGAATTATTTGACCTTTTTCTGTTGTTTTGAAATAAACAGATGTATCAGAACGGATTTTTTCTGCTGATTACGAAAATGGCATTGAAAAATCCGTACCACGTCTAGTTTTCGAGTTACTGGGTGTGTCATAAATTCACGTGGGTATGTCCACATGTCCAGCGCGTGACTAGGATGGAGTTGACCTACAGCAACGTCCTTACACCATATTGTTGTGACACTCATCCTTGTGTCCATCAACAAGTTTCATTCCGATTGCATCATTCCACTCGGAGTTATGCACCTCAGAAGGGTGTCGGAGGTGCATATAGGATTATAGGTGAACTTGCGGACATCAAATAAAATCATAATTATGTTATATGAATCAAGGTAACATTAATATTGTGATATTGAACAAGAAGTAGGTGGCGATGCTCTATCATACCCCATCATCAAATAAAGTGCACGACAATTCAAGATGTATCAGGAGCGTCAGGAAGAGACCAACGCTCCATATGCAACCAAAGCCAAACCAAAGCCAATTTATCGGGAAAGCGCGCAGTATACAACACTATACACATTTTGTGCATGGGTGGCGGTCTCTTCAAAACCTTTGGACCCTCTGAAGATTTTGAAATAAATTCATGCTGTTCAAAAACGAGAACGTCCTTTTATCATGCTATAGTTCGATGAAATTCCCGAGTTACAACCAGCAGAATGTCCTGGAGCAAAACGTCACACCTCGGAGCTTGTCACGATTGAAAGATCTGACTTTGATTCGCTCGCACTACGATGTCATAAATAAAGAATAAGGTCAGATGTCACGGGCAGTTTATCAATTTTCAGAAGAATTTAATGAAAATGTCTTCCAAACAATTCGCTTCAGAGTTTGCCAATTTATGCAAAAGCTTATGCCAATTTCCCCAAATTCATTACACATCAGTTTTTTACATCCTAGATATTAGCAAATAATTCTTTGTTCGAAAATAAATGTTTACTAGTAATTTTCAGACATGATCACAGAGATAGTCGTAAAAAACGAAATGCGAGTGCTACCAGCCAACGGTTACTCATATTTAATTATGAATAGCATATGCGTTAAAATATACGGAATATATACATTGAGAACTGTAGCAGACGAATTTGCTGAATTTGTGGTACTTTGCAAGAATTCAATCAATACTTATCTGCCGCTGGCCTCCGTCACACCTGAAAACCCCCAAACTTATTTTAATTTTCGCGAAATGTGACGATTTCAGCAAATTCGTCTGGCACGTTTGTCAAGGTAAATATTCCGCATACACTGTATCATAATTTCATAATAGAGCTATATTAAATCAGCTTAAGAGTTGGCCAGTAATACCTGGTGATATCAATGGCAATGGCGATATAGCAGGTAGCGAAGCGGTTAATAGTAAAGTTGAATGCAGATAAAACAAGCTTCAAGAGACCGCGGAAGAAGTCTGTTATAACCGAGGTCGGTTATAGCCAAATCGTCACGCAATGAAAACAGAGATTTCTGCTTTCAATATGGCTACAATATGCACTTCTAGCCTACATACCGATTAATGAAATCTGTCAAAAATGTAATATTAGCTCACCCGAAAATAATGAAGGACCAAATTATTCAAAATTTTCTTCAGCCGTCTCCTTGGTGCAAAGTACCTGGAAAACTATATTTTCCCACCGAGGACCGAGAAATGGTGTGTTATACCCGAGGTGAGGTGAAAATGACTCTGTTATGTCGGGAGTCAAATACACAGGGTCTTATGGAAGAATGCCGTGACCGGCCTTTATAACCAAAAGACTGTTATAGCCGAGGCTGTTAAATCCGGATTCAACTGTAGTAAGTATACAATCCGTTCACCCCATAGCAGCGAGTTAACATTAAGCTAACACGAGGTGTAAATAGGAATTGACATTGGTAGGTGATGGAGTCATGAACAAATGAAGTATTTGACGGAAAAAAATCATAACTTAAATCCTGCAGCAGGTGAAACTGTGAGGTTTTGAACATATATCCGCACCATCCTACTGGGCATTCGGCCCTTTGATGAAGAAACCTAATTCCATATAGACATTGAGCAAAAATATTGAAACTTCTTTTTTATGGGTTTTTAATTTTTTGCGGCGTTTTGAAGAGGAATTGAGCTTAGCGGCAAATGGTAGGAATGCACTTAACGACAGTGGGGATCTGTGATCAAAATTTGGAAGCTCTACCTACAGCAGAACTTGAGTTAGGGCGAACAATAAAAAAGGTAACAACAACAAGACTAAGATGTTGAAAAAATTCTTTGTTGAAAATTGTTGTACGGTCTTACTTACGGGCTACCGCCCCTAAAATGATATTTTCTGAAGCCCAATTTTAATATAAATTTAGGTCCAAACTTGGAACATCTTATTATATGTTGGGTTTCGTTTTATTGCATTCAAACTACATTAATACACAACACTATAAGCAAGGAGATTATCCCTGTTGTACCCTTTTATAGTTTGTGCAATACATGACTGTGCAACCATATATATTACAGTACTATTAAAATTGAGAAGTGACTTAAAATTGCAATAATTTATACATTCCAAACGATAATTTGATCAATTCCAAGTTGGGAGGTAATCCGTTTATTACGGCGAGGCAGGATGTACCACTACAAAATTGAGTATCAACACGAAGTTTCACATACACCAGCGGTTCCAAGCGGTTCCCAGTATAATAATATCGCAAGTCGTATGGAAAAAGAAGTGATACAGCTAGTGGAAAATTATTTCTTTAAAAAAGACTGCAATCGCGAGACACAACCCAATCAACAAAATATAAAAAAGACTCTGTAACTTCCGTAGTGAAAACACCACCCTTCCTTCGTCACTTTCTGCAATTTGGTCCCTTCTTCTGGCTTTGGCAGCATCCAGCAATCTCTTGTGTTCCAGAAGTCTCTCTCTTTTCTCGTTCAATCCAATGCTGTAGAAGATGTGCGACCAGTAGTTCCAGTTCTCAGAATAAACCATTCCTTTTGGAAGGATATATGTCAGATACAAAATGGCTGCGTAGTCGTGGGAAATGAAAGCGTTGTCCTGGCCATACACATCCCAGCGATTCTTTGTAAACTGCAACCACTTGCTGCCCAGAAAACAGACCTTGTCTTCAGTGACTACCTTCTGGCCACACTCATACCAATTTGTAACAGTTTCTATTCTGTTAAATATAAGTTTGAAAGGGTCATTCTCATCCAGATCAATACTATCCTGTAATAAGTCGTAAAAGTACTTTGACATTGTTATGTGGAAATGAGAAAGTTGCAATTTCTCGAAAGTGTCAGGGACATCCTCCCTCGGGGGGAAAGTCAGAAGATTGTACAGTTTGGAAAGGTAGGCAGTGGTAATGACGATGGAAAAATAAACCCAGAATATTGCAAAAGCCTTCAATGCGTCTCGTTCAGGAAATGGTGTGCCCTGTTGTAAAGTTACTTTCACGAGGTACTGCATATACGAAATAAATTATGCAATGTAACCGGCCTTATTCTGGAATAGCTCTTGATAATGTGAATAAGAAAGCAAGACTAAAGTGATACATGAAACGAACAATAAAAAAGCAATGAAACACCACGTGCCGAGTGAGAAGGGCAAGCGAACTATAAATATAGTCCTCTTCTCGAGTGGAGTTCGAACAAGGAATGTCAATTTGGTATTCGAATATGGGGCTATTACGTCACCCATTGCATATATGAACTCAACTACTGGAAATTCTGAAAAGAAATTTAATCTCCCTTGTAGAATATCATCAACAAGTTCACCCATTGCAGAAAAGTTGCTTAACAATGAAGATAAATTGACCCTAGAGAAGTTCCAAGTGAAGTTTAGTGCAGTGCCCAAGAAACACATCTGAAAGTTCAAAGACGTTGCATTGCACTCCAAATGACTTTCCTCTACATAGGTTATGGATTTCAGAGATTTCCCGTTTAAGTTGTTTGTTGTGTCCTTAAATATTTGTCCTTCGACAGGTTCATCGTACAGTACCATGATGGACTCTACAGTTGGGTTCCCTTCGTTGCAGAAGTAGCACACGGAATGGGCCAGCAGTGATTTGTTTTGAAACGAATTGATCATCACCTTGTATTTGATTTTCGACAGTGGCTTCCCCAGAAGAACGTTGATGTCCAGGTCCTCCCTCATCCACAACACAAATTTGTCCGTCGTACTTTTCACCACCATGATGGCCTCTTGTTCGTCCATGATGTCCTCCACAAAATCTTCATAATTGGACGAACATGCCACTACCAGATGCACTGCACACTTGGCCATCTTCTCCTTTGGTTCCAGTTCTAAACCAGTTCGTGAAGTTGTCTCCACAGTATCGCAGGTCCAAGTGCTGCTGGCCGAGCTCGACTTGGAGACAAGCACAGGTCGTCCAAGAAGAGACATGTTTGTCAACAGAGTCGTGACATGTTCTGGCATCGACCCTGCAACATCATGATGGACAACCAGAGGACACTCCACTAGCTCATCCTTCTTCAGAAGGTTCCACATGAACTGCACTTGCTCCGTTCCTTCCTCAGAGTCTTTCGTATGAATGTGTATGCGACATGATACCAGTGCAAATAAAGCGGCACACATGCAGCAAGTGATAGTGATCTGCATTTTTGTCGTCTCTTGAATCTTGATGCATGTAATAGGTGCGCGAAGGTACGCTTTAAAGTCATGTGGCTACGTTCACTTAAGAATGAAGTTGCACTGGTCCTACTTCGGAGATTGAGAAATGACGATCTACCCCTGCCAGAAACCCTGCACCACAATGTCCCTCTGGATATACTGTATGATATTGCATTTCCATTGCTTCCTCTATCGCTCGATACCACCATTGGTTTAGCCTTCACACGTGTTTGTTTGTATTGCTATCTCATTACATATAAATACATCTGACTCTTTCATCTTGGTGAAGTTACATAATACACGGAAATAATATGTGCCAAGAAGTGTTATGCGTGTTTTGAAGGCAATTGCAATAATCTTCATGTCGTTGAGAAAATCCTGTAGATCAGTGAGGAAATTACTCATAAACATTATTTTGTTTTTGAACAATGCATTATTTACAAAAATCTCTGATAAATAACAGATGTGTACTGAAATTGGCATAATCTTTTGCATAAATTGACAAACTCTGAAGCGAATTTTTTGGAAGCAATCTTCATTAGATTCTCATGATAATAGATAGGTTATAACATGCCCGTGCCATCGGACCTTTATGTTTTATAAATGACATCGTGTTGTGATCGAATCAAGGTCAGATCTTTCTATAGTGACAAGCTCCGAGGTGTGACATTTTGATCCAGTGCATTTCAGCTTGCTGTAATCTTGGGCATTTCATGTCATTTCTGGATTCACTTTTGGGACACTTACCAAGAAAAGGTCAGAGAAGGAAGCTCCGAAGAGTCAATCACAAACACTCTTCATTGGAGACAATCTTTCATGCATAGATTATAATGGTTGCATGTTCAAATGTTATATAAATGGGAATAAAGGTGGTGTATTTGGAGTTTATATTTGAAAAACGATATTACGGTCACGCCCTTGAAAATTTGACAGCGTTTACTAAAGTTTTAATTTGCTAAATGGCTAAATGCTAAATGCCAGATCAACTGGTGCCATTGTGCTCTCACATCTCATATGTATATTTCAAAAATTTTAACATGAGCAGCTACTTATGAGATAACACCAAATTATTTATTTCAATTTTTGAAGTCCAAAATTGGGTTCAGGAGCACATTCCTAAACTGACAATCTGTGAACAGATTGTGCTAATTTTGGTGTCAAATTACTGCGTTTTCTTATCTCTTTACAAGTAAGGTATAAAAGTGGTGCTAACTGCTGCAGATAATATTATATTACCAGTGACACTGCAAAGTGAATTTTAGTAACATTCTACTTCGGTCAGTCGGTTCGACAAGCCATAGCTTGCAAACCATAACAAACACATGTATGATTTTTTTTTGTAAAATGAGCTAACCATGTGCTTGTTATACGTACTATTAAAATAAGGAGGGCGCTTTTTGTGATTATCAAATTAAAAAGCATTTGTTGACCAGTCCTAAAAGATGCGGGCTGGGGGACCTAATTAAATTTTGGAAACGTGTCCTCCATGTTGGAAATTTTCAAATATGGCTTTAATATGAGTACGGTAGGCCATAAAATGACAGTGCCTTCGCTTTAATTTAAAATATAAAATAAAGCGAAGGCAGTGTCATTTTATGGCCTACCGTACTCATATAAAAGCCATATTTTGATTAAAATGAGCATTTAATGCTCATTTTCATCAAAATATGCTAGATGTGAGTTTTTTAAAGGTGACTGTCGCATTAGACAAAGTGAATGTATGCATTACATAACTGTGCATTATTCCAAAAGGATGAGTTTAAAATTTCATATTGGTTTTCAGTACGGTTCCGAAATTATACTAATATAATTGAAATTGTAATGGTCATACGAGACGGCTAGGCAGAAACTAGTCTAAAATACCGTATAATTATATTAATAACTGGATACATTTTGACACTCACTGCCTGATCTGAAACCACCATGCTACTTAACAAGGAATTAGCCAGCATGTTAAAGGGCATACACATCAGTAATTGCCAGACTTGAGGAATAAATTGATCTTATATACAGTATTTGTGTGATAAAACTAGCAGGTCAGGACATAATAGAATAATCGACATTTGCGTCATTTATTACTGTAACCATGACGTGATGGTACCAGACCCGGAATATTTTGTGAATGGTTTTTAATACAATATTAATATTTGGTACATCGTATTTCTTTGGGTTTCGTTTTATTGTATTCAAACTACTGTACATTAATACAGAACACTATAATCAAGGAGATGATCCCTCTTGTACCCTTTTACCAGCTTTGTGCAATATACATGACTGTAACCTTATAATTACATTACAGTATGATAAAAATTGAAATGTGACGTAAAATTGCAATAATTTAGAGATACCAAACGATAATTTAACCAATTACAATTGGGGAGGAAATCCGATCGTTACAGCGGGATGTACTACGACAAAATTGAGTATTAATCGGTATTGATACGGTTTTTCACATACATGCGTGTTCCAAGCGGTTCCCAATATAATACTATCGCAAATGGCATGGAAAAAGCAGTGATACTACATACTTGTCTAGTGGAAAATAATCTCTTTAAAAACAAACTGCAATCGCAAGAGACAACCCAATGAATAAAATATAAAAAAGACTCTGTAACCACTGTAGTGAAAATACCACCCATCCTTCGTCACTTTCTGCAATTTTTGGCTTTGGCAGCATCCAGCAATGCCCTGTCAGGGAGCATATTGTAGGGACGATAGTCCCTATTAGTAAGATCCTCGTGCAAAAACAACAATGAAAATTTTCCTTGTTGGGAGGACGTTTTTCTGCCAAGCATATCTCAAAAACCGTTGCAAGTACAGCCTTCATATTTTGAACACGTATCCGGCCCGACGTGCTGCAGTGCCCGATCCCCAACACAAAAAACCCAAGGACTAATAGAACCCCGAAATAAAATTATAAACGAATAATTCATTATGAGCAGCAATGCGTGCAACTGGAATCCATGTGTGACAACAGTCACACATTATTTAGAATATTATTTTGTGTAAATATCATCTCTACACTTTATGCGGAATTACGTACGCTAACTGCTTAAATAAATATATGCTTCAACTTATTTTCATTACATTATTATTAAATAAACAATTCATTCATTCAGTTTCCACGGTATCCTCCTTAGGTCAACCAAAGAGTTCTGCTATTACATAATATAATACCTAGAGGAGGTACTCCCTATCCTTTTCCATTAGACAGGCTGAGGCAGCCGCCATCTTGTTGGAGGTCATATTGTTGTTCTAACAGTTGTCTAGCAACTGGGACAACAACCAATAATGACAACTGGGCGACAATTAGTTCAAATAATGTCAGGCGTCCGCCATCTTGTTGGAGGTCATATTGTTGCCTGCATTGTTGCCTGCCTCACATTTCAGGCCGAGTACCTCCTCTAGGTGTATATATAATATAGCAGAACTCTTTGAGGTCAACAGTTGAGTGACTCGATTATTGTTGTCAACCATCAAATATTATTGAATTTGTCTTAGATACGATAACTCTATCATGTTCGTATGAACTCCATTCGATCTTTGTGTCATCAGTCCTCCTGCACCCTTCAACCACTGAAACTAACTAAACTGAAACTATCTTGATTTTGGTAAGTTAATGCATTATTTTATAATTCACGCAAGCTTCGTAAACCCCTGCGGTTCGTCCTTGCCGGTATACGTAGCCCAACCAGTATATGACTTTGGTGTTGCCCCCTTTCTCCTCCCGCTGATTCGAACGGCAACCACTTACCACATAGGCATGCGACGTCCGTATGATATATGACTTTAGTGTTATTCTCACTCCCAATAACCGACTTTCTTCCCTTTCTCTCACCATCATGTACCAGGATGATGAGAGAGGCCATGATCTTATTTCTTGTCCCTGCAATACTAGAGTAGTATTGTGAGGAGACTTGTGTCCACATGGGAATGTGATTGAGTGGGCATGGGTGTAGGACCAGAACAATGCGACCACCACCACGTGGTGGGTCCTGGGTACAGCCGGGTAGCGAATAATCACTTCTAACCATCTCATACATTTGAGAACTTAGACAGATGTCATGAAGAAGGGACTTGTGATAATGAAATTTGGTCGGAAAGAAATTAACCAAGCAACCAACTATAAGCAGCCATCTTTCACAAGATAAAACTAATCAGAAATCATCTCTCTCCTCTCAACTGTGTACGAACCTTAACCCCTTCCAAAAAAATCTTTCCGACGCCCAAGAGGTAAGGATCCGCTCCTCTCTCTGTACCAGGACAATTCCCACAATGCCATTTCTAGGTCCAGAACTTATATGACAAAAGTCGTTGAGACTCTCAACACTTCCTGACAATCCTGCCTGCCACCTCAACATCTCCATAAACTATATCTCCACTCTCCTCTCAACTGTGTACGAACCTTAATAAAACCGACCAAGAAAATCTTCTCCCCGCCCCAGATGTAAGTATCCGCTCCTCTCTCTATACCAGAGTTTCCCAAACTGTGCTCTGCGGAGCACTTGGTGCTCCATGAAGCTTCTCCAAGTGCTCCACGAAGA
>JYFJ02007321.1:0-15996 GCA_000934665.2 Catajapyx aquilonaris
GCCATCTAGGTGTGGCTTACGATTGTGACACCACTGAATATTTGTCACTTTTCAAAATCAGAGAAAATCGTAGAGATCTCATAGCCGTCTGTTCACGGTTTTCGAAACTGTACTCTGTCCATAGGTAAACCGGTGCTGCCACAGTCGGAATATACCTGAATCTCGAAAAATATGAAATTGTGGCATACGATTATCTCTCACCGACCCCTTCATTTATAACAGATTATGTCGGATTGTGTTTATGGGTACCAGTTACATTTGGCTTTAAGTGGGTCTTATTTCATTTAGTGGTATTTATTTACTTGTGCATATTGCCAATATCATTAAAATGGAAACACAATCGTCGGGGCTCAAAGTGTAAGACTCAAAAGACTCACAGTTTGCACCAATGTTTATGAAATAAGCTGGTGATGTAAGGCAGTTGCTCTCAAACTTCAAAACTTTCTGCAGACACACAATGGTAGCTGTCTTTCACCTTCAGTACAAGGTCGATGGACTGGCGTCACAAAATAGGGCAAATGGCTTATCCATTTCGCAGAGATGAGGTCACCTCGGTCCTCAGCAGGACCATGCATGCAACAATGAATACAGCGACTCACGTTTCAGGTTCCTTCCTCTTTATTTTCCTTTATTCTTGGGCGGAGACCGCTTACAACACTTGCGTCTTTCTCTGGCCCGCTCTCTAGACTCCCCTTTTGGAGGGCCGCCATCTGGACCCCAGCAGCCACCAGCTTATTGTGTACCGAGGCGAGGTCCAACGGTCCCGCGGTGGCGCACTCCAAAGTCCCGACTCCAGCAGCGCCAGATCCCAGAGTGTCCTCCCCGACCCCGGAGGGCGCAGCATCTACAGGAGCCACCACGGGAGGAGGAGGAGGTGTGGGAGGAACCCACTCAAAGGACGGCGAGGGCTGAGGCCGCCTCCCGTACCGGACGCTCACAGGCCGGGGCCCCAGCTACATCCGGGGCCCCATAACCAGCCTAGAGGTCCAGGGCTGCCAGGGGTGCTCTAAGTAATGTACATACGTCGAGACGGAACCCCGATCAACTTCTTGAGTCCCGGGCCGGGGCGGGTACTGGGTCCCCACGGAACGTGGCACGGGCTTGGGCAAGCCCACAGCAGGCTGCGAAGGCGACGCCCCCGAGCCCCCAGGCTTCACCGCACCGCCAGATCAGCGGGGCCCCCACCACCACCCCGACCAGCAGCTCCAAGCTGCCCCATATCTTTCTTGAGAGGGGCCATCTCACCGTGCAAATCCTTTAAAAAGGAGAAAAAAGAAAAACACGTGAGAGAGCGCCTTAGGCTCACGCGAACACACTGGCGGGTTAGCACAACCCACCTGCCCCCCCGGTACAAGGGGAGAGCGCCTTGCCCGCTTCGCCTTTGGATAAACCTCTTCCATTGCAAGGAAATGATTATCCTCAGCTTTTACAAATCTTTTGTCCAGCTTCTCAAGCAATTTTTCTTGAAAAGTAACAGCCACTTCTGTTGCAGTATGAACATGTGCCACAGCATGTTTCATACACTGATAGAGAACTGTTACTTTGCTGAGTGTTTCATACCTCACTCCTGACACCTCTCGGGTCACCGTTTCTAGAGGTTGTAGCAGCTGACATATATCTCTTGCTATTTCCACTTCCCTTGCGGTTAACATTTCAGGTGCCTTAGGAAATTTCATGAGGGCACTTCCTATAGCTGGTGCTAACAAAACAAATCGTTCAAGCATGACGAGGAACGTGGAATTCTATCTTGTTGGGACATCCTGTTTGAGCCTTAGTTCCACCATCCCCATGCCTGAAACTGAGGGCCGCAGCTCATCTGCTGCTTTAACGCTCTGCTTGAAAAAGGTCACAATGGCCTTCACCCTCTTTACTAGTGCACTTACTTCTGAGACCTCCTCGATGGACTCTTTCGGTACCAGATTGAGTGTATGAGCGAAGCCGTTGAGGCTCTTATCTACCCCAAGCCAATTAGTAACAACATTCACAATGTTCTTCCCATTGTCAGTGACAACAGCAGTGATTTTGTCCACTGAGATGTGCCACTCATCTATGCACTCAGCTAGGATGCTGGCCAGATACTTGATCAACACGGCTTACAAAACACACATTTATTTACACTTGGTTTACATATACACTAATACTCAATCTATTGGTCTGGTTGTGGTTGCCATCGGCTGGTCCTCCTCTTCACGGACTCGTACCAGCCTCAGGTCTTCTCTGCGTCTCGTCTGGTCTCAGCTGCTTCACTCTGTCTCTCTCGTTCTGCCTCCTCTCTCTCTGTTTCCTCTCCTTTTATTGTCTCGATCCCCTCCTCTTAAAATCCCCCAGCTTGTGCTCTTGTGAAACCCGGCGGTTTGTGGTGATGTACATAACATCCTGGGCCGGACCGGGTGACTCCTATTGCAGGAACCCGCTAGCCATGTCCTTATAGGGACATTGTTTGTCGCCCGGACTAAGTACTGGACTCGTCACAATATCTTGGAGTAGGAAGAGAGAGCGTTATCAATAACACTTATTTTTTTACAAACCTAGGACACTTTATTACCCACATTACCAGGAAGTGTACGACCTATAAGGTAGCATTTAAATCACCGTGCATTATATTTAAAAATATTGCCAATGAAAATAGTTACAAAATTTTACTTTCAAATGAGCTAGTTGTCGTATGCCCCATAAATACCGCCTCTTCAATATTACTGCAAATAATTCCAAACTAATTCCTTTTAACAGTCTTCTCAAACTTTTATTATGTGGTACAACTATAGCTCACACTTGCAAAAATTTATAGCTGCAAAATTCGCATTGCCTGGAACCAACTTTTTTGGACGCTCAGGAAGTCTTCACTTAAAATCACAGCTCGTCAATCGCATTTTCGGAAATAAAAATCGGCTGGGCAAATATTACCATGGCAAGTGATGGCAATGCGTAATGAACAGCAATTAATGACAAGGGTCAAATGGGACCATTTTGCGCTGATACATGCCAGGTAATGGGACACCATTTGACTTCCATCTAAACCATTGTAATTATGCTTCTAATGGGGAAGTAGCCTTGGTCTGGGATTTGGGATTTTTGTTCATAACTACTGTAGCTAGCCCATGCCTGTAAACATACATTCCATCACTCTGTTGCATCAAAATGACATTACTGGATAAATTACGGCACATTTAAAAGTGCCTTCAAAATTGGCGGGAAAAACGCCGCTGCCAATCGAAAGGGTACACGAAAATGCCTGGTTGACTGCGAGATATGAGGAATTTGACTTTGAATTAACCGCGGACACGACGGAAAGCATTCGGAAGGCGGCTGTAGGCCATCGAGGTGGAGAAAAGGGGCCTTCATGTGCCGAATTCGGGTGACAGATAATTCCTACCAGTTGGCACCACTGTCAGCACAGAAGCGATTTGAGCGGCCTGGAATAAATACGCGCCCCGGCCGCTATCTTGCTCACGGAATGGGACGGTTGCTAACCGGACGGTTATTCTACAGCGAATGAGACTGAGTGGCCTGTTGAAAGGTGGACCACGGAGTAGTAAGATGGAGGGGAAACCTGCCTGAGCCGCTTGGCATTTTTTGTGTCCGGGGCTCAGCAGTTCGCCGGAAGGCCGCCAGTTGTCGCGACGGTCGCTATTATTCTAGGATCTGGTGATTTGCACGCTGATTTGCACGGCCAGGCCTGGCTCGTGCCTGGCTTTTGCACTATCGAAGTGACTTATTTCCGGACATGAGTGGGACACGGCAGGACACGGCGTGGGACATGGTTTGCAAGATTGTACATGATCCAATCCGACCACTCCGCAAGCCCTAGGAGCACATAATAGTAATGTATTAACACCCTACCATCTGGTACGTGCCTCTGGTATAGTGTCAAACGTGGAATGAAGATTAAATTTTGTGGTCCTTACATTACAGTGGTTTAAAATGCCCTCTTGCGGGATACCATTCTGCAGGTCCGGCTATGCTGGCACAATAGCAGAAAACAAGAGAAAAGGGATTCGCAATCCGTCACTTTTCAGACCAAAAAGTCAGGTACGTAAATGTGTGTAACTGCACCCAACTGAAATTATTGAGAGTATTATTGCACTTGGAATAACAGCCATTGTTGTTCCTTTCCTGGCTTCTAAGCTTATCTATCTTCTGGAGACCCAATGTATAGTATGCTATACATCCGGTCTGCGTAAGTCCATGCGTAAAAAATTCCATGGGAAAGAAATATTATCATTCGGATGATATTTCATTCGAAAGAAATTTCATGCGTAAGAAATTTCATGGGAAAGAAATTTCTTACGCATGAAAGTTCTTTCGAATGATATTTTTTTCGCATGGAATTTTTTCATCGCATTAAATTTATACCATGAAAAAATGTTATCCCATAGAATTTTTACGGTTTGCCCATCAATATTTTTTCTTCTAATCGTCAGGTCGTGACTCAATGTAGGCCTTAACAAATGGTGTATAATAATAATTAGGAGTGAAGAAAAATAACATCCAGAAACAAAATGAAAACTTTATTATGCATCTCATTATGTGCAAGACACTAACACAGAGCTTTACTATTTGCAGGATGAAGTTGACAGGTGGAACAGAAGGGCAAAGGTTGATCCTCCACTGACACTGAAAAATTGTGTGTGTGAACTTCATTTCAGGGAGGAGGACATTAAAAGTCCATGCAATACGATAACAATAAAACCCGGCATCCGAGATATAACGCCGAGGGGAATGAACAACCCATTGCACCCGCCCCCGGCCAAGCCGTCCAGCGGTACCGGTAAGTGTGCAGTTCGGGCGAAGTGGTCGAAAAGGTACAAATGTGTATGTTCCAACCATATTGTTTCAGGGCTGGATTTTCGGACCGTCGCCGTCGCCGTCGACTGCGCCTGGCCTGTACCCCTGCGGCCCCCGGCCCGACTCTTGGTCAGAATTTGGCACCAGCCCAGAACGCCAGGAACATACCTGCCACCCCCGCACCTGCTCTCGGCCAATATGGCGGGCAGCACCATCAGCTGCCAACTCATCGAGACAGGTAAAGATAGTGTGCTGTCCGGTCAAAGTGGCCGAAAAGGCATATGTTCCAACCACAATGTTTCAGGCCTGGCTTCGCGGACCGTCGCCGTCGCCGTCGATTGCGCCTGGCCAGTGCTCCTCCGGCCCCTGGTCTTGGGTCATAATATGGCTCCTGGCCAGAACTCCGTCAATGTAGCTGCCACCCCCGCACCCGTCCCTGGGTCAGCTGTATCACCACCCGGATGGGTCCAGCTGTGACATCTTCTGCTAGGCGAGAAGGACCTTGCTGACAGCAACAGTTACCGCTAGCAGAATCATAATTGTTGGAGCTGAACTTATTTGTAGCATATAGTGTGGATAAATAAACTGTACAGGGTGTTCCAAGTATCCAGGTCACTTTTGGATAACTGCTATTGCCTGATAGCAGTTATTCTTGTGTAGCTTGTTGTGCCCCGATTCAGTTGCCCCATTCCGCCCCATTCTACAACTTCTGCTATATTCGAGAATGGGGCACCTGAATCGGGGCACAAGCTGCAAAAAATAACTGCTATTGGGCGATAGCAGTTATCCAAAAGTGACCCGGATACTTGGAACACCCAGTACATACAAACTCTTAAACCCACTTGTCGAACCTCTTATTTATCACTTCTACCTCCTGCAAGCCAAAACGATATCGTACAAACATGTTTGTACGATATCGCTCACTTGGTGGCAGGAATGAGGAAATATCATATTTGATCATTCTCACCTCGAGTGCTAGTGTAAACACGTCACAACTTGATCCTGGTAATATGAACTAAATAATGAAACTACTAATAAATTATATTTAAATACGTAACTTTGACAAATTCATACAGTTCATATACGTATGTACAAGTATGTATCACTTTCGTTTCAGGGAGGCAACAATAACCCAATACATTACAGCCATAAGATGAGCCTCGCAGAGCTCTTCAGGTACAAGTGCCATTATATGCTATGCCAAAACAGCTAGATAGTGTGTGTACAAATATTAATTATGGGTCGAATTTTCGTCCCACTGCTATAGTTAGTTAGTTACTGCTATTAGATAGGTCGATAAACGAGCGCAACCGCGTTTGGACATCAATTTGCCCCCTTCCCACAACGTTGCCAAGTTTCCGGCGGGAAATGCAATCGCGTCCATTTACACCCGTGGCCTCAGCTGTTCTTTCGGCAGCTCTGGCAACGTCGCAGAGGGGCCCACCAGCCTCTTTTTCTCTCTTGAAGTAAGTGTACACCCGATGGACGACTTCTCGTGTTTGGCTTCTCAACGTCCTCCTCTTCCGAGGGTCATCGCCTACTTCCTCAGGAGGGTCCAAGCCAACTTTGCGACACGCCGCCATGGTAAAGTGCAGATATCTGCCTCGAAATCACCCGAAAGCTCTACTTGGAGGCGGCCATACTTCCTGGATCTTGGCCAGTGCTAGAAATAAGGGCCACGTGTTTTCAGCTCATATCCTGCCTAAGCACAAATCCCGCTTCATTCCAGGATTGCATCCACTGCGGCACGTGATCTGCGCGGGGTTTGCGCTCGTTTAACGACCTATCTATAACTCAGCAGTACCAGGCAGTACCATTTCCAACACTGGTAGGGCCTACTGATAAGTTAGCAGTAACTACCAGTGGGACGAAAATTCCACCCAATGTTTTTTTAAAAAAAGTCAAAAAAGTCAATTTTTTACTTTATATGGTAACTTATGCATATTAGTGTAAAATTCTGCTATATTTCCCTCGTATATGATATTTACTCATGCACACAACATCCCATCCCACAGCATTCACAGCATTAGTTCCCATAGGAACCCTGGACTTTATATAGTACTACCTAATTTACATGATTCCGCATGAATAAAAATATCAAACTAAATATTATTCTTATGGAATAAATACTGAATATAATGATGAATGCAGTACTTGTGCAGTCACACGCTTTAAACCGGTGGGTTGCATTGTTAATGTTATTATTGTCATTCATTATTGCAGCACTGCTCTATTCAATGTAGAACAAAATAAAAGCCCGCCAGACCCTGTGACGTCAGACTCGATGACGTCACGATGGATATTTCGTCACTGAGTCGACGTCCCGAGTGCCGCGCCGTATGGT
The DNA here is from genome assembly GCA_000934665.2 of Catajapyx aquilonaris. Lineage (NCBI taxonomy): Eukaryota > Metazoa > Arthropoda > Diplura > Dicellurata > Japygidae > Catajapyx > Catajapyx aquilonaris. The sequence goes on from JYFJ02007321.1 coordinate 7,130, forward strand.
CAGAACTGGGAGGGGAATCTGAGGTGGGGGGAGCGAATGGAACGTTTCTTCTTATGAGTTTTGACCTCAGTGACCTCAGTACACCAGTTGACCCTTCAGACCTTCTGTGTGTCGCGCTGTCGTGCTGAGCATTAACAATGTCGTAGGCCTACCGTGACCAGGCCAGCTGCTCGTCGTCAGCACCACAGATGCATCAGTAGCAATAAACAGTAGGGTTTGTGACTAATTCCCTATATCAGAAAACAAGAGCAGTTTCAATGAAAGCTAGGGTTGCCACCTCTCCGGGTTCGACCCGGAGACTCCGGGTTTCCAAGCGCTGCCTCCGGGCTACGGGTTTTACTCCCGAATCTCCGGGTTTGGCGACTGTGGTGTATCGATGCAGGGCCTTATCGATGCAAAGAAGAGGGAGTATGGTATCGACGCAGTGTATCGATCTGGGATATCGGGACTATAATATCGGCTCTCACAAGTAGTTGGTAGGACTGACAAGTGACACACACGCAGCATATCACAAGGGAAAGGTTTATTTCAGAGCATGCGACGGAGTTTGCTCATGCTTCGTACAACCCAGACCAAGTAGCAATTGCCTACATCGACGGAAGCTATTTCAAAATATCGAAAAGTCGAAACTTCCAGATTTTGAGGCAATTATTCTGCCTACATAAAGGACAGCATCTGTTAAAGCCTGCGCTTGTCGTTGCTCCTGACGGGTACATCCTTGATGTTCATGATCCGTACTTTTCGGATTCTCGGAACAATGATGCACGAATGCTTATCAATGAGCTTGAGAACGATCACAACGCTCTAAGGAACTGGTTTCGTAATGGTGACATATTCATTGTGGACCGAGGATACAGAGATGCCTTGGGATCTCTAGAACAACTCGGCATTAGTTTCCGAATGCCAGCACTTTTAGGACTTGCAGTCGAAGCAGCTAATTCAACTAGATTAGTGACTAACACTAAGACGAGATGGATCGTCGAGGTCGAGGCAAGGAACGGTCACCTGAAATCAATATTCAAGTTTTTTCGTGACTTCATCCTTATGCATCATGTTCCAAATCTACGAGACTTTGTTCGCATATATAGCATGTGCTATGATAAATCGATTTCATGGTCCCCTTGTGATGTCGAATCACAATGCAGAACTTGCAACTGTCCTTTTAGAGAAAGCTAAACAGGAGAACGTTGTGAAAGCTCGTGTTGAAACTGAAAGATTGCACACTGTTAATGGAAGATGGATTCCGTTGAACGATCCTGGGTTTCCACATCTAAATATTGACTACCTTCGTGACCTGACAGTTGGAACTTACCAAGTTAACCTCGCCCCGTCTTATGTGCAAGATAAGTTCCAAAGAGAAAGTACAGACCAATCCCAGTTTGATGAGTTGATTGATGAACCAGGATTTCTTCGTGTCCACATATACTCCAGACACAGGAACTCGGTACGTTATCAATTATGGATTTCTTACAACAATAATTATCAGTACAATAGTGAGGTTCAACCAAATGAAGCTGATGACCTCGACGAACCGATAGTAGGATACTATTGTACTTGCAAGACAGGGGCTAGAACACTTGGATCATGTCCCCCAAGTTGCCAGTGTGTTGTGGTACTTAGGGTACGCAAGGCGTCTTCATCAGATTTCGTACCCATGGGTGAGACCACTTCAAGTTGTCATGGACACAGCACAAAGATATGGTGATGTTATGCCTGAGGTAGTAGAACCCGGGTAGATAAATTATTTCTAATAAAAAATATCACATATTTTGTATTTATTCCTGAATAATAAAATGATTGAAGTAAATCAACTTTTCTAACCAGAATGACGTAATTTATTAACTGACTCTAGGAAGCAATGTCATAGATCACAACTTTTGTATGTCAAATATGGACGTAGGACCAAAATGTGACGGCATCATCGGACTCGATATTCTGGATAAATTTCATATCCACATCCTCATAACAGAAGGCGCCTTAGATATCCAAGGAGAACTTGTTCCCCTCACAAACCGAAAGACCATATGCAGCACAATAGCTCTTACTACAAACTTTGGAACAATTCCCAGGTGGCTTCCAAGGTGAAAATGAACCACACGTGAGGCCCATCCAATTTCAACTCTCCCATACAAGGTCCCAGAAGCACAAAAATCTGAATTAGAAACCCGAGAAACCCCCACATCAATATAACCTCAGATTACGGAATTAACAAAATTGACAACAAGCACATCCTGGTATTCTCTCAGATTATTTAACAAAATCACCAGAAGCGTTCGCTCTACCTGACCAGACAGCAGAAACCGTAATACTGGTGAATGAAGTCATCTCACGACACGGCGTGCCACGCCAACTTCCACCGTATGAAAGGAAGGGCCAGTAGCATAAAACATTGTAGAGACGAACTGAAGAATAAATTTATTTCATTGTAACCATTTGGTTTTCATTGTTGTATCATCAATGTTACCATGACACTCCCCCACCTCACTGTCTTGTTGGCCAGTCGGCACCAATGGAAGTTTATCGAGGGCACTGGATAATCACAATTAAGTTCCGGATTATCCGCTCACTCAAAAGAGTCCGAACAGAACCAGCGGAAGTTCCGTCACATAGCTACGATGTGGAAAATCCTGTATAAAGACCATGAAACGCCCAACGCGCCGGAAAAGGAATTCACAAGACCAATAGTTCCTTACATGGAGTAGTACCTGAACATGGTGCATGTAATGCCAGGGGTACATTATTACATGCGTAAGTCATTGAACAACGACGAATCGGTCACAAATGAACAAGCACCACCACTGGATTTACGATAGCTGGCCAGGTGGAAAAAATTTCATTGTTTCCTGTAATTAAGGATCCTTCTCCATAATATGAGGTTCATTTTGAGGACAGGGACATTGACAAACTTGCATGACGCCCGGCTTGGTTTTTAGTTTTTTCGGTTGTAAAAATCTGAGGTTCCTTTTCACAAGACTACGGTTCTCTTTTTCATATAGGCAGCATCAGCTTATGGTAATTATTAATAATAAGGGCACTTTGAATATGCTGCAGGGGAAGTGCAGACACCAAATCAGAAAACATGGGCAAGTTTTCATGCCCATTTGCACAATATTATACTGTAGCAAACCTGCAGAACTGCCTCGTAATTAATCACACAACTAGACAGTATTGAGGAACATAGTCTGGTAAATAATCCAGCTAGTACTACATTGACGTCAATGTCAAATTTTTATCCGCATATTTTCATCGTGTATTAGTGACATATAATATGAATTATTAAATAGCATTTCAAATATGACTGTAGTGATAGTTCTGATTATTTTGTTGGCCAAGCCCATTCACATAAGATTATGTAAACACAGACACGTAACATTACTAGCTGATCAGTGCGTCTTTTGTTCGTATTCATATAAGGGCACAGTCACAGACATTTCAAAATCCATGTTAATGGTTCCAAAACTTGTGGTTCGAAGTTTGCAGTGTTTGTAGTAATTCCTGCAACTAACCTTCTGTTAGTGCCACTTTCCCAACCTTTAGCATCAGGCATCAGAAGAAGAGGACCTAGACCGACTAGCCTCGGGAAAAGGGTCGTAGGACCTACCCAGGATTCGAACTAAACCATGAGACCCACACGGACGACGATGATAGACAACACGAGTGAAACTGATGTGGCCATTCCGCCAATGGAAAGGAGAGTCGACGCATTCATATTCAGTGTCCCAAAATGAAATATTATGCCAAGTTTAGTATATACGAGGTCTGTCCAAAAAGTATCCGATCTTTATTTTTTTGCACCCATGAGAAAATGCATTGGGGGTCGAATGAAGGTGTCCATTCTGTGTACACTAAAGATGCTTATGAGCACTAACTTTCAAAAAAAATATGAGGAACTCTAGCTATTCACATTAGGTGGAAAATAAGCATATTTTTTGAATACAAACGGTGGAAAAACTTGCTAGAGTGTCACCAAAAACACTGAAAAAATGATACACAAAAGTGACAGTGACAGTGACAGTGACAAATTCCATTACGCCAGGCCACTGTCACGACGTGGACTGTTGATCCTTAGTGACACTTTCCCAACTTTAAGCATCATGCGTGGCGAATAAGAGGACGGAGACTGACTAGCCTCGGGACAAAGGTCGCAGGCCAACCTAGAACAACATTTGAAACCCACACAACGACAGGCACAGTGGCGACCACACAAACGGTGAGAGGGGTCATTATTTTATGATGTGGAAAGTCGACAGTGCAAGATATTAAATATTATGACAAGTTTTGTATACTTCAATGATCTAAAGGTGCAGACATCTTTTATTATAGGTTCTAGAAATGGGCTGAACACATCGCTGACATGATCTGCAGTACAGAGAACGACAAACTCATAATGTGGGAAACCAACAACAGCAGCCCGTAGGACTCTGCTGTCCGAGGACTACAAGCAACTCCAGAAGTAGTTAACACTGCTACTCTCCATCACTGCTACCGGAGGTACAGGGAACTACTTGTTTGACGACTCAATCTTTCAACAAAACCCAATAAATCATGTTTAATATGTTATTGTTAATTATATCCCATCAGCTGATGAGTTGATTCGTATCAAAATACGTAATGTACAATATTAAAAATCTGTACTAATGATAAAAATAATTCTTGCATCATATTGTTGACAATTTGGGTCAGCAAACCACAGGAGGATCCTAGGATAGATCTGGTTCTGTTGTACAACTGGAGGCCTGTCCCAAAGACATTGACAAGGTTCCTCACTTTGAGGCAGTGCCAGCTGTTAACAACCTGGAAGAACCACGTGCAAAGACTAATCTTTTATTAACTCGTATCGAGGTTTGCATCGACATAATAATAATATGAGAGTATGCTGCTGAACATTTAATGACATTATTCAAGTGGAGTTTTCGATCATATGCAATTTGGTTTTCGACTTCATCCAACAAACAAGTTTAAGGATCATCTGAGAAAGAGGCACTCCAACTCCCAACTCTGGTGCATCGCAACATCGCAATGAAAAGTGAAAACATTCGTAAAGTCCACCTGGAGCATAAGGTCACCATAATAAGGGTAATATTCGTTCAGATTTGCAGTCAAAATTTCTAATGCCTTTTTCTCACTCTCTGATCATTAATTAGAGACTAGAGTGTGCTACGGATTTTCCCACGGGGAAAGTTATGACCGTGGGCTTCACGAGAGCCGATTCGTTGATTCCACTGGTGTACCGGAGGCTCATAAACGCAGTACACACACTATCTGCGATTTTTATAGCTTTTGCAGAGGGCTCATAACAAATGAGTATTAGGAACGACAAGATATACCGTCACGGGACAGATAGAAGGCGACAAAGTCATTGTGCAAATATATGAAGCCAAGATTGGCAAAGGAAAGCACAATACTGGACGAAAAGTGGAAGACCATTGGGTATTGGAGATGATCGAGGAAGGAAGTGAACACATCAGATTTGTCATATGCCCGGAAAATTCTATGGCCGCCAATACTAATTCAAGAGCACGTCGCCGAAGGGTCCATTATCCACACTGACTTCTGGCGTGGGTACCTAGGACTAGGCGGGATAAGCTAAGCATTATCATATGTCTTCTATAGAATGGAAGCGACGACCTCTTCCACCAACTCCCCTTCGGACGCGGCTTCCAATAAGTATGTTATTACAGCTCGGGCCATAGTGGCCATCAATGGCGGGAGGGCCGTGTGCAATGAAGACATCAAGGAGTATATCTACGGGGGTATTATCATGACGGACTGAGTGAGGGGCAGCTCACAACAGGCCTGTCACAACAAAATTCATTAGTATGCCTACCAGAAGTTACAACTGAAACAGGCCTACTCACTATTTCATCTCATGGGCACGGTGATTAAGATTTTGTTTGGCATTGGTAATCTGGAGAAAATATTCGACATGTATATCGACAACAGAATACTGACTCTTCACCTTCCACTTATGCGAGGAGCCTAGCTTCATCCAGTGCAGCTCCTTCTTCAAGTCCGGTGATGAAGACCACAATTCAGAGACTTAAACTTTGAAGACACTCATCGTCATGTGATGGCATTTCAAGTGATTGGTGCTCAGTATGTAACTCTTTAAGTGAAAGCACATATGGGAAACACACTGTCAATCAATTACGCAACAGTGTGATGCTCTCCGCAGGTACATGGTAGCTGGGCCTGAAATCTACGGAATTACTCACTACTTTGACGAAATCATTTCCAAACCGTGACAAGTACAGAACACACGCCGTACTACGCTCCATTTTCCATTTTCCGTCATGCGTGAAATGTCACAAGAGTTATACATAGAGGATGAATACATAGAGCATTGGCCTCTGGCATGTGCAATTTCGACACTTTGTCTTCATTCGTCCACTGAAAATAACACACCTTCCTTCCTAATCATACGTAACGGAATTTATGTATTTATTGTAACTGGTGTTTATAAGCTACGCCAGGCAGCTTTTGAAAACGTCCATGTTGCATCCTTTCCACGAACAAAATAAGCAGCAGCTACAGCACCACATTTAAGGCCGGTTTGCATTGGATGGTGCACATTAGTGACTCCCAGAGTTAATTCACTCCACGACTTAAAAGTTGGAACCATGATGCGTGGGTTTGCAGAAACATCCCATCCGATAACTCCAGAAACCACGCTCGACTAAATACGTTTTCCATTACCAGGATAATCTCATAATTAAAACTGATTGTCCTTACCATCTTTGTTACCATACATTGCCTGTGAGATCGAAGGACTGGCAGGAATGACCAGATGATAACAGATCACGACATGAAAAGGGAGAGAATGAATTGCTGTAAAAGTGTGAGGTAACAACACTGGTTGGTTTCTTACTCTTCTGGATATATATTATTCTAGTTCATCGACGCATTTCACGACATTTCACGACTTGGATTTAATTCCAACTAGTATCACCAGAATGATCTCTGTGATAATCACAAAGAGCGGAACAAGTTCGATTAACGAGAAATAATTCCAGCTGCTGGTGACAATATTGTCGGATTATTTGTTCTTCTTAGGACAACGAGGAGGATCCATCAACATCACATTAGGACGTGACTGTCGCGTAATTTCCCTGATAATGTCAACATCCCTGGAACTAACTAATGACGATGTTATAGAAGCCTACAATCCTCAAGACGGTGGATGATGATTTCAGCAGCTGCCTAGACTCGCCTGGAGGTTGACTATAATGAGGAAAGGTACGCTGTAGTTTGAACATAATTCATAAATAACATTGGTATCCTGAGTCCCCTCAACTGCAGAACAAAATTCACTTGTTGCAGTTGCAGTGGCATGTCCGTCAGATATTCCAAAAACCATCGACAAGTGTTTCGAGTGCCGCATCTGGCCGCATCGTCTTCAACACAGAGCATAGCCAACCCATAAGTCAAAAGTTGTGATACAGAGTAGGCCCATCATCTGGTTACAACAAATCCTACAATATACTACTACACAGGTAGTGTATTTGTCCGCTTTTTCAAGTCTCAGGTACTCATGATTATAAGAATATAATGAAATATATTGTTTGCTGAAGTTGCACAAAAGAGGCAGAAGACTTGACACCCCAAAATGTGACCCTACCTCAGGTCATCCGCCACAGGCTCCATCCTACTGTGCAACGGACACAGGGTTATGGAGACAATATGATAAAGCACTTAGAGCACATCATTCATTAAACATTACAGAAATCTGCCCATTACAAAACAGCTAGAAAGCTTATTGTCTCACGAATGGACGTTATGGCATCAGATGGTGAAAACAAATTTGGCCCAACAGCTGCATGTGTTCCATAGATAACGCATGATCCGACTATTCGACAAGGCCCAACACTGGCTTTAAAGGCCTATTTTTACACATATTTTGTTGCATTAATGCCACCCAAAAAGAGTACACGCAATGTCATAAAGGCATAAACCTGACCAGAAGGCCACGTCGCGACGTGAAGCATTTTGACATTACACACTGTTGCTCTCTAAAACCTTCCCCTTCAATATTGTGTAATTTATCAAGTTAGTGGCAATGGATCGTACCCACAATATCAAGTGGGAAGACTGAAATAGATTAAAGCTGAGTGTTTACTACCATCAGCCTAGATATAACTGGAACCTACATTCTACTTCAATTTGAAAAGTTGCGCCTGTGTTTTGTGTATGACTGCACTAAGATGCACAGAGGAGACGAGGTGGTTCCGTTTCCGACATACACCGGGAGATCGGTAACTTAGGTACCACCAAGACAGAGCAACACCCGACAGGTTCATAAGATGGGAGTGACTTCCACATCACTAGTCCTCACTAATCCTATGGATAGACGAAGCTACCACCGGCATAGCTCTTTGGGGTCACGGGACAAGCTGATTCCCCAACAGACCAGGAAAATCACAGTGGTTTCAATTTCTCAGGTATCAGTCATATTGTTTAGATAAACCCACTTCGTATTTATACTTGGAGACTATGGGAGACCTTAGGCATAGGGGTCATGGCTGGAAAACTATTCAAAATTGCCTTCTGATAGCTAGTTTTCATTCTTAATTTCTTGTTGTTAACCTGAAATATATGCTTCTAGGCTCTAAGTCAAGAGGAAGAGGAAGAGGCAGTTGAGGAGAGTGGCGTCCTACTGAAGGACATTGACCTAGTGATGGCAGAAGCCAAAGTAACCCGAGATAAGGCTATAGAAGCCTTGAAAAAGAACCACTTTGACAGCTTCGATGCCATCTCGGGGAGTAAATTTGCTCACAGTTGCTTAGGCAACTTCTTTCCAAGGAAAATGCGACATTTCAACTTTACTTACCCTTGGTTGTTGGCTTGTTCTTGACATGGCAGTGGGCCAG
>JYFJ02007322.1:0-15990 GCA_000934665.2 Catajapyx aquilonaris
TGTATGTGTTGGTCGATCATGTGTGTAGAATAAACAAAGAGTTGCATGTATTTATGTAATTAATTTCAATCGCTCATATACCTGATAACAATTCCAGTGATAATGGCTTCAGAGAATATATTTACCAGTGCGTTCAACAATGAAGAAGAGACATTAGGAGTCGTTTCCGGAATAACTAGTGGGGTACGTGATCTGCTGAAATTGCAATATAAATTTGCACTAAACTGATTCACGTTTCAGATCATGCAAGAGACCACTGACGATGGAGTAGGAAAGGATGGGATCAAGAAGGGAGGAAACAAAAATCGCTGCTGCATTTGCCAAAAAATATTGTACGATGCAACCAGCTTGAAAAATCATATGCGAATTCATACGGGAGAAAAACCATTTCATTGTGATGTGTGTCGGAAACAATTTCGTACTGTCAGTAGTTTGAATGTTCACATGCGGGTTCATACGGGTGAGAGACCATTCGTTTGTGACGTCTGCCATAAAAAATTCCATACGTCAAGTTATTTGAAACTGCACATGCTGATTCATACGGGAGAGAAACCGTTTAATTGCGAGATGTGTCATAAAAATTTTAGCAGTTCAAGTTCCTTGAAATCTCACGCGGTTAGTCATGCCGGAAAGAAACAATTCGTTTGTGAGGTGTGCCAGAAGATGTTCCGTCGTGCACGTGAACTGAAAGACCACCTGCGAATTCATACGGGAGAAAGTCCATTTCAATGTGAAGTGTGCAATAATATATTGTGTAATGCAAGTAGTTTGAAAGTTCACATGCGAGTTCATACGGGAGAAAAGCCGTTTCATTGCGACGCGTGTCCCGAAAGATTTCTAACTTCAGGCAATTTGAAACGGCACATGCGAAGTCATACAGCAAAGCATGTAATTGCTGTCGAGCCATCTCTTCAAAAAAAAATTAAGTAATGCACCATCGGCCTCGATGCATTAAAATCCACGTAACTCATGAAAGTGTGTACAGTGTTGTGTACTGTACATATAAGTTACAATATTTACATATTTTATTAATGCATGTTGTGAAAAAGGTGATCAATGATTTGAACTTTGGGGAGGTTTTGTTAATTATAATTAATTAGGAATAAATAAAAAAATTCCTGAAGTGTTCGAATATCCCGGGGGGGTTTAACACTGTTCCCAACAGATATTTAAATTTTCGAATATTTAACAGCTGAAAACTTAACAACCACATCATTTCGTTAAGTACGATGCATTTAATTAACAAATCAATTAAGTTAATTAATACGCCAGTAATGCCAACCGCTGTGTGTTGGCACCATTGGCGACTGTCACTTGTTCGCCGGAATCCAAAATGGCCGCCATGTTTTTGTTCAAAAGCAGATTTTCCGAGTGTAATTAGCGTTAATTAGACGTATAATTACACTGGAAGGAGTACAGGTAACTAGAGCTGGGCTGCAGGACATGCTCTGTACTCTCACAGAGAGTGAGTAGGGCTCAGTTGAGAAACTGTAGATGTAGGCCTCTGTTTAACTTGACATGTCATGAGGAACGTTCCTTCCAATGCAGCTTATCCACTATTTGGGATTAGCCTTTGACCTGACTGGGTGACCTGCAGGACCATGTCATTGTTGGAAGTGAAGAAGGAACCGGAGGAAGATGGGAGCCAGACGGTGGAGGAGACCCTGCAGATAACCGTGAAGGAGGAGACCCTTTCATGCTTCTATGACGATGAATCCATTCTTAATGAGGACGCTCTGGGTGAGATCAAGAAGGAGGAAGCCGAAGAGGAGGAAGAGATGGTGGTGGACACGTCCAGTGCCGTCGCAGATGAGGAGGATCCACTGGCAGTCGATTCTGGACGCACTAGTGCGGTACATATGCTCCAATTTCAATATAAATTTGTGCTAAACTGATTCACATTTCAGACCGTGCAAGAGACAGCTGAAGATGGAGTAGAAAAGGATGGGATTCAGAAGGCACAGTACGCAGGAATCTACCCTGTACAAAATCCACTCGAGTGCAAAGTATGCGGGAAATTATGCGGTTCTCTGCTTAAATTGGAAATGCACATGTTAATTCACGACGATAAATGCTGCTGCCAGATTTGCCGGAGAAAATTTGCTTATCCAAGCGCATTGAAAACGCACATGCAAATGCATGCGCCAGAGAGATCATTAAGTTGCGAGATGTGCCATAAAAACTTTCGTTATTCAAGCAGTTTGAAAACGCACATGCTGCTTCATACGGGGGAGAGACGATATAGTTGTGAGCTGTGCAACAAAAAATTTATTTATCCAAGCCATTTGAGACAACACATGGAGTCATGCAGGTGAGAAACCATTCATTTAAGGCATCCTTATAGATCAATATTCGGAAATAACAACAACTCTTGTGTATATTGTATGTATCTGTTGGTCTATCATGTTTACAATAAACGGAGAGTTGCATGTATTTATGTAATCATTTTCAGTAACTTCTATACCGTATAACTTATAGAGGGCACTCTGTGTGAGATCAAGCAGGAGACAGCGAGGATTGCACATTCGAATTCATACATAGTAAAAAAAAAGCAATTAGATGTGAAGTCTTCCAGAAATAATTATATCATTATTATATTAATCATTATATTAAGTCAGAATAGTGATGTTGGTTAATAACATTGCTTTATTTCAGACACATGTTCTTTATTGTTGTAAATTTTATGCTCAAGAAAGGTACAAAAAAGGTTTTAAAAAAATATCATGTTCACAAATGTAAATTGATTTAAAAAAAATTAGGTATTATTTTTCATATTTTGTCATCATTAATACTAATCAACTGTTATTTTATTTGGAATTAACATTTTCGCATAATTGCACCTGTTTGAACCTGCTTTAACATTGTTAACAGGTAATTAACTTTCAATTATCTTAAAGCACAGAGGTTAACATAATCTGCAGAATCCAGTTAAAATACGAGGATTTTACTTAGCATCATAAAGAGATTATAATTAGCTCGTTATATTATAATAATTTTTTCTGTGTGCTGCTGTTGCTTGTTTGCCAATAATGCGCATACTTTTTTATTGCAAAGAATGAGAGCCCACAGATTTCCAGGAAATAAATGACGTCAATTAGACATATAAGTTCTGGATACCTGTGCATTTACATGTCCAATTATAAATTCATTAGATACTTCTGAGGTGATATTAACGTGTCGAGTTCATACGTTGATTTTGGGGGCACAACTCTGAAAATATTTAAGAAAATTAAAAATTAATAGATAAGTACGGTAGTAACTGAAATTGCGACCAATTGCGCCATATGTTTTTTTTTACTGCGTACAGCACAATATAACAAAATGGAATCAATAAAAATTATTAATTACATCGTTATTGTTTGAATGTCCCGCTTTAACAATGCTGCCAATAGATATCGAACATTCAACTTAAACGCACACTAAAATATTGTTTAAATACAAGGCATTTAAAATGACTACAATTATAATTACATCATTAGGTAGTTAGCTAATTATTATATATTTTTTAAAAAACTGTTGGCACCACAGTAGTTGGCACCATTGGCCGAGCGTCATTTGTTTTTCCAACATGGCGCCCGATTATGTAAAAAAAATATATATTTTTTTGACTCGCTGGAATTTCCGGGAAATAAATGACGTTTAATCAGACTTTGCAACTAGGAGTTGAGTACAACAGGTAGTTAGAGTTGCATATGCTAAGTACTGTCAAAGAGAGTCGGTTTGTTCCAGGGTGGTATAATTAGCATAATTGTCAAGTGAATTCACTTGACAATTATGCTAATTATATGCTGCTAAAATCAGCAACAGGCTTAAGCCTGTTGCTGATTTTAGCAGCATAAAATTTTTTGAAAATAATTCACATTTAACGAGTAATCAATAATAATTAGTAATTGATAATGAGTCACAATAATGAGGGAATAATGAGCAAACTGTTGCTGACTCATTAAGTCATAATTAATTAAGTCATATTATATTGAGCAAACTTGTAATGAGCTAATAATAAGCCAAGTAATATTTAATAATGAGTCATAATTAGCAAAGTAATATTTAATAATTTGTCATAATAATTAGAAAAGTAATGTATAATAATGAATTATAATGATTAGAAAATCAGCAATTAATAATTCAATTGAGTATAATCAGTAATTCCTGTAATCAATAAGTACGATAATTACCTATAATCAGTAATTAATAATTCAATTCAGTAATCAGTAATCACCATAATATGCACAATGATTAGCTGATCAGTAATTAATAAGTACAAGAATTAGCAAATTGGTGATTTAATCATTTAGTCCGTAATTAGCAAATTAATTTTAAACAATTAATAGAATAAGTTATGTCATTGATAAAATAATATGAATTAATAGCCTTAAATTTCGTAGCGGTTGAAGTTACCGGTACCTGAAAGTTTCAAATTTTGTCAATTTTTTTACAGCGAACATGTCACAAGACGAGAGCATTTCAGATCCACTCGATGAGGCTCCAAATTATTATAGAAGATGTACCGCCGAAGCAAGTAGAACAATAGATGAGGTGAGTTAATGCAGCTGTTTACACTTGTTAATTAATAATAATAATAATGCTTAATTTTCAAACTTTGAAGGACGAGGTGGCAGTGGCCCTTGCAGCGGCCTGCAGCACTGGAGATCTGAGCTCGGTGGACAGACTCGTACGGGACACACAGATTGGGGCTGTCCTGGACCGCCGATTTTGGTTGGGACAAGGCTCGATACACACGGCCGCTGAGTTTGGTCATGCTGAAGTCATCACAAGTCTGATCCGGCATGTTGTGGATGCCAAAATGGATCGTGACATGACAGCTTTGCATCAGGCGGCCAAGAACGGGCATGAGGACGTGGCTCTACTGCTGCTACACCACGGAGCTGACATAAATGCGAAGGATGTCGATGGACGAACCGCAGCTGACATAGCCAAAGAGAATGGCCACTATTCATTAGCCAAACTCATAAGACCAACCATTGATGATGAAGCGACGATACCAGTAAGCAGATAACTACAGAGTCGATCAAAATTGTACGTTGTTAATATTTCAGGCGTCCGAGTCGCACTCGTTTCTAGAAGCCTGCAAGCATGGAGATCTGTCCAGAGTCCGACAAATGGTGAAGAAGTACGGGATTGAAGCCCTGCAATACGTCGTGGATCATGACGGAGACGCTGCGATCCACTTGGCGTCGCAAAATGGGCATGATCAGATTGTCCTTTTCCTGATGAAAGAAAGGTGGTTTGTCGATCAGCGGAATGATGAGTACAGGACGACATCGCTTCACTGGGCTGCCTATGAAGGTCATGTTTGGGTTGCTCGTTTGCTGGTTAGCAATGGAGCAGACATAGCCGCGAGGGACTTCAGGGGAGATCAGCCCATACACTTGGCTGCGAGGAACGGACATGCTGATGCGGTTACATACCTGGTATTGCACGGATCAAATGTTAACGCAACGGGCCACCAAAGCGCAACCCCACTTCATTTCGCCGCACAACAAGGTCATACGGATGTGGTCAAATACCTTATTGTGAACGGAGCTGAAATGTTGGCCACAGACAATTACGGACACACGCCATGCGACCGAGCTTTGGAGTCCGGACATCGTCATTTGGTGCACCTTTTGGACGAAGATTTGGCAGGATCGGATGTAAGTCTGAGTTATACTGTACCCTGCAATATTTTGACATATTTCATTTGCAGTATGCGTCAGACGATGGAGTCAATTCAGATGTGGTCACTGCCACATCCGATGCTTCAGATGATGGAGTCAGTTCAGATGTGGTCACTGCAACATCCGACGCTTCACCCGGAATTTCAGCACCGATGTCCAAATGTCCATCCAACGACATGCAAAAGTCAGCAGCTTCGACTCTTTTCCCACAATTCAAGTTCACGTCTTTGACGCCTTACGTTCCGAATCCCCAACTTGTCAAGGCTTCGTCCACATCCGCTTCGACTCCTTTCCCACAATTCAAGTTCACGCCTTTGACGCCTTACGTTCCGAATCCCCAACTTGTCAAGGCTTCGTCCACATCTGCTTCGACTCCATTGTCACAATTCAAGTTCACGCCTCATGTCCCAAAGCCTCAACCTGCTCCATCCACATCCGCATCCGCATCTGGTTCAAATCCATGTCCGCCATTCGTATTCACATTTAATGCCAGAAGCCCGACGACACAAAAGGTGGTGGGATCTTCCACTGATGAGTCAAATTTTAAGGCCCTATCCGCTGACTTTAATCGTTTCACTTTTGATGTGTCCAATATTAAGTTTGCCGATAATATGTTCTTGCCACGCTAACGTTTCTTCTAGGGGAAGAGACGATCACATAGAACTGGGGGAGATTCTTGCACCTGGGAACATTTGACGTGATATTTGAGAGAGAACGGGGGGATAGTTTAATCTTATACGGACAAGATGAAGTTTCATGAACAATCCTTTTATGTCTCTGAAGGCGGGTGCGGCCTGTTTTCATGGGGAACGGATAGAACTCGTGTGTTATACAGATTGTTTTGTACATTTTTTGTACTGCTTTGAAATATTTTGAACTAGTCGCTTTCAGACCGACCATTGCTAATACTTAAACTGGTTAATACTCAGTAAATGTGCACTGCAAATATGAACATACTTCGACGCCTAAGGATTATATTGTCGTATGTCCATTGTTAAAACGTGGACATACGACAATATAATCCTTAGGCGTCGACTTGTATGTTACGCTTTAATCACATATTATGAGCTCTCAAACCTTAGCATTACATAATTACATAATTATTTATAAATGGTGTATGTAAAATCGGGAACGATTTAAAAGCTGTTACCGCTACATGTCCCACTTACAATAATATTTCCTCTCGATGATTACGAGATTGAGATTGACATTATCTATAATGTGGAGGAATTATTATGCAATCATCCCAATTGCACCATGAATATACGGATGTGCCATCAATCGTTGAGTTTATTCGCTTTTTCCTTGCTGCCAGTTCACACAGCTGTTCCTTCAGAAAGCTCTATAAATGTCATTTCATAAATTAATATTTCATTGTCGTAACAGTAAATTTATTAACAAGGTATTTTACTGATAAAAAGACAATGTGTTGCATCTTATTCATACAATTGCACGTGGAAAGTATGTTACATCAACATCGACAAAATTGCAATACAAATTAATATGAGCGAAATTGAATGTATTGAAATACGTAAACATAATTATGTAATTAAATGCAATATATTTTAAAGAAGTTGACAAATTTAGTAAACAAAATGATAAATACCAGGTATCCAGTATAGATAAATTAAATGCAGTAAAATATAAGTGAAATGCAATGAATTATAAATTTCAAACTGAAATACAAATGAATGAAAGATGTTAAATATAAACAAAATTAAATACAACGAAATAAAAATATGTAACAAAGAATCAAATACTAAATGAATTAAATGCCGTAAATATAAGTGAATTAAATGCAAATATGTACAACGAAATTCACACAAATAAATGAAATCAAAAAGCACTTAACTAATGAAATGTAAATAAATACAAAAATGAAAATGTTAAAGTTAAATATGAATAAATGTATCAAAATTTATTGAATCTGACTTAAGACATTAAACACCTGCATATTAAATATGTAGTAAAATGTAAGTGAATTAAACTAAGTAAAATACAGATAAATGCAATGGACAGGGTAATGTCATTCACTCCTGGTAATGTACACAAACGAAATCAAAAATCAAGCATATTTAAATAAAACTGATAATAGATGCAAAAATGAAAAATATATTGAACGAGATTTAAACCACATTAAAATTATAAATACTTATCTAGGCCCACCCCCCATTGTCTTTAATTTCCACATTTGAAATTCGAACATCCCGCGGCTCGGCAGTGCTACCAACCTCCTCATGCTCCAATTAAAATTCTTTTTAAATAATACATCGCCAAATCATGTTTCCAACAGCTCCGACTTAATTAAATAATTAGTGTGCTAATTACAATTTGTAAACAATGTCAATTTTATGAGAATCTCAAGGCCATTGGCCTCGCATTTTATTTTATTTTTTTTATTTTTTTTTTGTCCTGTGTTCCAAAATGGCGTGTGTGACGCTGTGAAGAAAAAGAGAAGACAAAGAGACGGGTCTCTCTTTGGCTCCGCAGGTAAAAAAGAAATGATTCCGTTTTCAAATTACTCCTTGCTAATTTTTTGTTGAGGGATGCAGCCCCACACGGAGCGACACTTACACCCCCAATTGGTAAAGAGTACAGAAGGATGACAGGTCCAGAGAGAGAGAGGCTGGTATATAGTGTGTGTGGGAGGGGAATGTGTTGTTGTTGCTACGGGCGACATCTCCCCCACCCCTTTCCCCGGGAGGAAAGGATTGACGTCAATCGGGCAGGGGCTGGGGGGATGATGATGAAGAGGGCCAGACAGACGGACAACAAAAGGAGGCTGGGGACGAGGGAGAGCCAACAGGTCTTTGCCGCAAAGTTGGAACACAACATGCCGAAGCATGGGATTGGCATCCACACGGGGATGTGCACCAGGAGCCGCGCTGGGAAGGAGAGTACGGAAAGTCAACCTCTCATTATCCTCGTCCAGGAGACACTCTTTTTTAATATTAAAAAAAAAAAAATGGCCAAGTCCACTTTTGGAGCGGCGCACGTGCCGCAATTGTGGCGTTTAATGTCATTTGGGGGTGTTAATTACGCATTGCCGTAACTAGTAGGTGTGGGAATGTCATTGGGTTTTAATGAAGCGTTTCCGTAATTATGTGTTGTAATGTGATTTGGTTTTAATTATCCATATCCGTAATTATGTGTTNTTTCAATGTCATTGGGTTTTAATTAAGCATTCCAGCGAGGGAGATGAAGTGGCGCCGCGGATATTAAGGTCCCGGGTTCAATCCCCACCCGGGGTTCCCACCTTTATCCGTGCAGAGTTGGGCCATCTCTGGCTTCGTTTCGGGTGGCAATTTCCGACAGACTAAGCCACCCGGGGGAGTTCACAAAATGACCAAGCAACGACATTGCACTTGCACTTTGCACATCCCCTCCTATTCATTCCCCCTTCGCTCGCGGTACCCGGGCGTTACGGTAAAAGCTTGTACATCTTAAGCAAATAAAGGTACCGTGCCAGACGCCCAATTAGGGCGGTGCACTAACCCGATTATTATTATTTAAAAAAAATAATTAAGCATTCCATAATTATGTGTTGTAATGTAATTTGCTTTTAATTACACATTTCCATAATTACAAAGTACGATCTAAACTGAGCTACGGTTTACACCTCGCTCCAGGCTAAACCCCCCCCATCTTTGCAAGTGGAACCGCTGTTTAAACCACGATGAGCCACGGGTTTTAAACTCAAGTCTTACGTTTGCTTTTTTAATTGCTCATTTTCCATCATTGTGTGTTTCAATGTCATTATTTGGTGAATTGCGAAGACGTGGCCTGTTGAGCCACGGTTTAAACCTCGCTCCTGGCTAGACCTTGCACTAAGGGCCGGTTTCACCGAGCTCGGTATAAGATAAAACCAGGTTTCTTTTAAGAAAAATTCATACAAAATATGTAGGGAATTTCCGGAAAGAACCCTGGTTTTATCATATACAGAGCTCGGTGAAACCCCGTCTTTGCAAGCGTAACCCCGGTTAAAACTGCGATTTAACTTAGCCGCGGTTTAAACTCCGCCTTTGCAATCCACCCATTGGGCATTTCCGTAATTATGTGGTTTAATGTCGTTAGGTTTTAATTGCGCATTTACGTACCTGAACTGTGGTAACATATGGACGTAAAAGAGTTTCAATATTGTACCAGTGACAGTTAAAGTACTCTGTAAACAACAAAGTGCTACAACGCGTTAAAAAGAGCATCACCCATTTAATAAGATTTTTTTTTTTAAAAACACTGTAACGACAGCAGATTTTCCTGAGGCAAACTGGTCCTTAGTTAGTTAATTATTAGTAACTATGGTTACGATCTGTTACGACAAAAATGTGCTACGAAATAATTATTTATCGTTAATACAGTTAAATCCGGATATAACAGACTTCAATTACGAGCAGAAATTAATCGTCTGGAGACATACTGTTAATTACAGGCCATTACTGTCAGTAACTTATTACCAGCAGTTACTTGAACTGCGTACTCTCTCTCTCTCTCTCTCTCTCTCTCTCTCTCTCTCTCTCTCTCTCTCTCTCTCTCGAGCAAAATGCGCGTCAGCCAAATCTAATATTAGAATCCGGCCTTGTTTTGTCCACATTATTGATTGTGAAGCGCTTGATTCAAAATATTCAGTGACCTGCTTATCCGAAGGTCCTAATGTTGACAATTCTGCTTCAGATTTAGATTCCGGGGGCGGTGGTGACTACGTAAGTCCGGTACTCACATAGTCATTAGCTGGTTTTACGCCAAACGATTGAATCTTTCATAGGATTTCGTGGGGCTCGCCGCATTAACATTCGGCAGGAACTAATGTCGGCGGCAAACGTGAGAGGCTTTGTTTTGATAGGTTCGATATCCGACCCCTATGTAAGTGTGTGCAGATCAAATTATTGTTGCGTACGTAATGTCAGCAGATTTTACCGAGGCAGACTGATCCGAATGAAGCAGATGGCCTTGACTCTTTTAATATGCACTGGACTTTAGCAATCGGAATGGACTTTTGCCTCAATCCTACAAGGAAGTCGGGACAAAAGAGCACTGTGTGTCGGAGTAGTCTAATAGAATATGCAGCTATGGAAAGAGGCCATTAATTTCTCATCATGTCAGGAAAGTCGTAAACAATTTCGTCACTTTGCCTTCAACGAGATAGCCGCATTAAGGTTCAATCGCCTCGGATTGTCATATGCATTGGTGCATATGACTTACGTACACCACAATCGCTCTTTTCGCTTAACAAGGAATGTTTCTCATGTTATCATGAAGCCACAAAGGGTTCAAAAGAACAAAAGGCTATGGAATGCAGTTACGCTAATGGCTTATGGCGCCCCAAGTCTGATAACAAGCTCGTTAGTAGCCTCGGAATCCTGTTTGTGACTACTTGTTCATTTCAGAAATGGATGAGATATTTTTCGAGGCTTGCGACCAAGGCTACTACGCCGTAGCCGAATATATTGTGGACAATCATTCAATAGAGAACCTCGTGGACGTCGTGGACCAAGAAGGCAACACCGGAATCCACATTGCCACAATCCGCGGATGCACCAGTAAGTTCCGATGTTACATAATCCGTTCATGACAATTTCACACTCTTTTAATTTTACAGACATTCTCGAGCTTCTTCTGAAGAACAAATGGCCGGTGAACGACGAAGGTGCGAAGAAGGCGACTCCGCTTCACATTGCGGTTCAGATGGGTCTGAAGCCATGCTGCGAGGTTCTGCTGCGAAACGGTGCGAGCCTGGAATCAAAGGACGAGTTCGGCTTGACCCCGCTGCACTGGGCCGAGATTGACGGGAACCAAGAGCTGCTAGACCTTATGTGTGACTCCATACCGGCGTCGGAGGAGAAGGTGACTTTTGTGATGTCCACACTGATCTGCACTGCTTCCGTGTGTAGGTGTCGTGCATGCCCCCAAGCACTTGTGTACGCTCTTATTATCATCGTCACGATTAGTACGCTCTTATCATCGTCACGATTAGCATTCGTTCTTATTATCATCGTAGTGTACGTTCTTATCATCGTCACGTCATCGTCACGTTTAGTGTACGTTCTTATCATCGTCACGTCATCGTCACGATTAGTGTACGTTCTTATCATCGTCACTATTCGTGTACGCTTTTGTTATCACCGATTCGATCTGACTCTTAAACAGTTTGATTTTCTGTCTGTTTGTACTGATATTTACTGAATTTTTCGCCAGACCAAGGAGCTGTTTGACGCACTGCAGCATAAGAACGAGCGTGAGGTCTTGAGCTTGTTGCGGAGAGGAACAGTGGACGTCCGTACTGTTCTGGATGCAAGCGGCGATTCGACTTTGCACTGGGCGGCTCGACGCGGGTTCTTCAACGTCACGTTCTACCTGCTTCAGTGGCGTGGTGTCCAAGTCGACTGGGAGAGTACGGCCGGAAGAACTGCACTTCATTTGGCCACACTGAACAGACACTGGGAGGTCGCAAGGTGGATGTATGACGATGCAGGGGCGGACATTGTGTCGAAAGGACGATGGGGATTCGTCTCGATGAAGGTCACCAACGGCCACATACGGTACCTGAAAGAATGGGTCAGTACGTCTTGCCCAGTCGTTTACATATCATTTACACTAAGTTGATTACAGGTGACGGACATAGAAAAACTGGTGCTGTCCTGCATCGAAGGCAACGCCGATCTGTTAGCGACCGTCCTAAACGCCTGTCGAATCGGAGCGTGCAGCACCAAACGCGGGAAGCTGGCTCTGTTGGTCGCCGCAGCTCGTAACTTCCCCCGCGTCGTTACCCTGCTTGTCACGCACGGATGGCCCATAGATATGGTGGACAGCCAGGGTCTGACTGCCCTGCATGTGGCGGCCAAAAGCGGGTTCCTGGAGGTAGTGCGGGTCCTGCTGAAGTATGGAGCCAACACCGGGGTGAAGGACAACGACGGCGAGACTGCTTGCGATCTGGCTGAACGTAACGGGTACTTCGAGGTCGTGGCCCAGTTTGATGTACAGCGTGCTAAGGAGATTGCCCGGGGGAAGGTACGTACCGTGGGTGCAAACCATGCGGATTCTCATCGTTACGTTTCAGATGAAAACGGCTTGCCGAGAGCAGGACGTCGTGGCGATGCTGCAGTTAGCAAACAGCCCATATGCGGACGTTGCTGATGATCAATCCTGGCCTGGTGCTTGCATCTTGGGTGCGTCCTGTTGCGGACATCTCCCGACGGTTCTGTCCCTGCTTAGGAAGGGAATATCGGCTAACCTGCCCGACAGCGAGGGTCGGACGCCGTTGCATCTGGCCGCACTGTGGGGACGGCTCGGAGTGTGCGAGGTCCTCGTGTCCAAGGGAGCCCAGCTGGACTCCAAGACCAAGTGCGGGAACCTCCCGATACACATGGCCGCTGCCGTTGGACATCCGGAAGTCGTCAAGTACTTTCTGGCAAAAGGAGTGTCCATCAATGTTCGCGGTAAGACCTGATGCGGCAGACGGAATCGGTGTGTTACGCGTTTGTACGTTTCAGGCGAGCGAGGTCGGACTGCGCTTCACCAGGCAGCGGCTCGGGGTCACTCCCACCTTGTGCCGCTTCTGATGAGCCTAGGAGCCGACCCATTCGCAAAGGATATGCAGGGGCGGACA
This sequence comes from Catajapyx aquilonaris, assembly GCA_000934665.2. Taxonomy (NCBI): domain Eukaryota; kingdom Metazoa; phylum Arthropoda; class Diplura; order Dicellurata; family Japygidae; genus Catajapyx; species Catajapyx aquilonaris. The sequence continues at coordinate 13,282 of JYFJ02007322.1, forward strand.
GCCAGCCAGCTGGCCGGATCCGACTCGGAGTTTACGATGCTGGTCGAGAAGGAGACGAAGCGGCGGGCCATCCCTAAAGTCAGGTTGGATTCGCTCATGCGGAGTTCAAAGGATACGGGCAATGATGCGAGGCCTGCGAAAAGGAGGAGGCATAAGTAAGCCGATGGGTAAGACCAAGCGGTACAATGATCAGTTGTGCAGCAAGTACTTGCGGAGATTCATTTCTAAAAAGAAGGAGCATTGTTGTAAAATTGTCGTTTACGTCTGCAAATGGCGTGTAATTTTTTGTGTGACGTTTTAGCCGTGGTGTAAAACATATGTCACTTTGAAATGAACGCTTTCGTTAACCATTGCACCCTAAAGCCGATGCTCTGTCGTAAAAAAAAATAGATCACAAAGTCAGTATGATTGTGTTGCATGATCTGTCGTATGCGATTTGTATGATTCAACATAAAATTATGTTAAGTCATACAATGTGATACTCACATTGTTGTACAATTTATCGTGTGGGTGATGACTGTTAAATTTTTCTCACTTTTTTTCTTTGCAGCAGGTTTTGAAAGAAACGAATGGTTTTTAACAAAAAAACGCTCTCATTGCAGCATGTTGCATCAACAGTCGTACATTTCAATACTCGTGCGTAATTTGCCCCGAAACGACTGTTGACATAACGGACTTATTTGCATGCTAAATCATCGCGATTCTTGGTGCCAAATCAGTATTTTTTTTTCCCCCCCTTGGCGCAGGTTCATTTTTCTCCGAGCTTTATCCAGTGCCAATGTTGCCATTTTTATAGTCATAAAATCCACCCATTAAGCTGTTTTTTTTTTCTTCTGTACGTTTAATATGTATTCAATGTTTAAGGAATGAGCTGTCGAGACGGATTTTTGACTGATTTGTAGACTGAATAGGCTTTAAAAAAATTGGATTCATTGGTTATGATACCGGTTGGCAAAAATAATCGGGGGCGAATCCTAATTACTTAAGGTTCGTACTGTTCGGTTCTGGCGTCACAGCTTTTTTTCCCCCCCGTTTAGTTCGTAAGGCCCGTTCGTTCGCTGCTGGATCAATCTCGTTAAAAGCGGAAGTTTTACATTTTTAAGTAGCATGCGAATGCTTCCCAATTGCATTTAACTCTTATCGCAAGATTGCGATGTCTACAAAAAGAGGAATATTTACATTACATAATCATGTCAGGGTTTGTACATTTCTCGCAGGGTGGCCAGTGGGATACTTATTTTTAAGAGGGTCGGGAGGGCAGCAAGTCTCGTGAGGAGTCGAATATCACAATATGTGGCCACCGATTCGTCATTTGAACAAATTCCATCCATCTTAATTGCCCCCCCAAAAAAGGGGCAGCCAGTGTTATCTTCCAGCGAACTTGTCATGTTTACGAGAAAGGTAAAATGATTGTTTGGGAGGGGTTACGTGAGATTTGTGTGTTGTACCAGTGCCATGACAAGTTGTTTTTAATCGTTGCAGTTCAGCCGTAAGCATTAATGTTTCCGTTTGCTGTATAGCGGGTGTCATTTAACGTGACTTTGTGAAGTAGGTTCTAGGTCGTAAAATGTGTTAAAACAAGCTGGGAGCCGACTATAGATTCTGCCGAAGGGTCCTGAAGCAACGCTGCGCTTCAATTATTGAAAAAAGGTGTGAATAGCTTGCTTTAGCGATTGCTCCGGTACTTTTTTTTTTAAATTGTAAAAGGCCAGAGAAGTTTTACAAGAGAATTATAATAGTCAATGACCAACATTACATGAAGGGATGTACCCAAGTATTTGTACTTTAAAAAAAAGTAAATAAAAGTGATAAATAGATGTTGTAAACATATCTTATACTGCAATGTTCACATGTGGTATTGCATGCACCCTGATGACCAACTTGACGGCTAATTATAAATCTGTAATTAATGAGGCACGTACGCACCAAGTACAGTATGTGCTAATTAGTGTGGCAAACATTTGCGCTGCATAGTTTGTCCAGTGAAACACTCCCATGAACGTCACTCTCCCTAACAATGAATGACTCGCAGGTTTTAAATCAAACTTTGGTAATAACAAAATACACTTTATATATTATAGCAAACAAATATATTTCTCACAAAAGGTCTTGCAAAATATACGGTACTAATGGTGAGGCGATCACTACATAAATCTGTGGTCCCGATAATTGGAAAACAATGATCATATAAAATTACATTTCATTTCGACAACCAATGGCACGGTGTACAGGTAACACATTTATGTTCTGCGCAAATTTTTTTTTTGATTAATCGCAGCAATGATTGAGTAGGCCAAAAAAAATTTGATTAACCATAGCCTTCTCAGGGTTATAACGTAAAAAAAGGTATATTATATCCTTGCAGTCTATCCATCTCTTTTGCAAATATCACAAGCCGTTTACCAACATCAATGCACATTTTTTTTTTTTGTGCACAAACAGAGGACGGTTCTGACCAAACCGTACGACTTTCCATTCCCTGCACGATGTAAACATACAGCAGCCTAAATGCAACATATGAAAAGGAGATCCCGCAGCTTTTTTTTTTTGGTTCAGTATCAAAAAGTGGTACGATTGTACGAAAAGTACAGTAGAAATCCGACTGTCCCTCTCTGGCAATGTGTTATTTTCATGAAATAACTACTTGCCCAAACCCAGAATAATTCGCTCACCCTGATATTTCCCAGTTGAGAATATGGAAATGACGAA
>JYFJ02007323.1:0-16004 GCA_000934665.2 Catajapyx aquilonaris
AAGGAGGGATGTAAACTTAAATCATGTGTCCAGGCCCCAATTCTTGGTAGAGTTGGGCGATATCAGTAATGAAAAATTTGAAATATTAAAAAGGCTACTAAATACCTATTACAGATACAAACGAATAAGTGAAGATTTAAAAAAATAAAATAAAAACAGACGTTTTAATACACAAGATACGAGGAAAGTAAATAGACCACGGTGTTCCTTAAAGAAAATTGTCGAGGTGGTGAAGTCCGCCCCCAAGTTAGGGGGGCGCAAAAGTGCTATGTTTTTCTAAAGAATGTAACAATATGTCAATAAACTTATTATTATTATTATTATTATTATTATTATTATTATTATTATTATTATTATTATTATTATTATTAGTTGTCCAGGAGTGGGTGCACCGCACCTCCAAAAAGTGGTTCCTGGAGGGCCTGGAGAGGTTGACACACCCATGACTCCTGTGTATTCGGCTCCAGGAGGGTTTTATCGATAATGTGTGCCCTTCTGCCGGCCTGCATGGTATATTTGTGGCAAAAAAATAAAGTGAAAAGACTTTCCGTACTCCCCTCGTAATAGGGCCCCTTGCAAAAAGCGGTTGAAACTTTGCGTCTGTCTTATTCGAAAACTGGAAAAGTTACAAGTATGACTTTTGCCTAGTTTTGAAGCTCTGTTGATGTGCATTTGTCCGGGTATGCAGATGACGCAAAATTCACGAGATGGGGAGAAAAACAAAAGACGAATGATACCCCCTCTAGGCCCCATTTTTGACGAAAGTGTCCCACCCTTTTCATTTGAAAACCAAAACAGTTACAGATATGAACTTTACTGAGTTTTGAAGCTCTATTGACAATGTCACTTTGAGTGGTATACAGATGGACCAATAATCACGTGAGGGGGTGGGTGAAAAAATTGAAATGGCACCCCTCCTTCCCCAGCACTAAATCTGAGGAGGGGTTGGACAAAATATTGTATCCAGGTAAGTTTGGGTCAAGTTTTCGTCCCATTGCTAGTTACTGCTAACTTGGCAGTACCAAGCATGGCACTGGTACAGCTAAGTTATCAGTAACTACGAGGAGTGATCAGAAAGTAAGGTCTCCAAGGCTGTAACGTTTATTCTGTATGAACACAAATGACGAAACTTACAGGGTACATGAGGACAACGGACATCTACTTTTCGGCGTAGTTTCCACACCGAAGAACGCACTTATCCCATCAGCAGACCAGTTTCTCAATCCCTTCCCACTAGAAAGGGCTGCCCTGTTGACAGCACCAGTCACGCACAGCCTTCTTCACCTCATCGTCGCTTCGGAAATGCCGACCTGCCATGTCTGCTTTCAGGGCTCTGAATAAGTGATAGTCTGTTGGGGGCTAGTTTGGGACTATATAGGGTGGGTGAGGAAGAACTTCCCAGCCGTATCCATTCAGCAAAGCCATGGTGTCCCTCGATGTGTGCGGAGGGCGTTGTCGTGGAGAAGGATGACCCCAGCAGTGAGCAATCCGGGTGGTTTCCACCTGATGGCCTCCCACAACTTCGCCAGGGTCACTGCGTATCTATCCGAATTGATAGTCACCCTGTGCTCCAGGAAGTCAATGAGGAGAACACCAGCAGAATCCCAGAACACGGTAACCATGACTTTCCCAGCTGACGGGACACTTTTGAACTTGGTCTGCCGATGGGATAAGTGCGTTCTTCGGTTTGGAAACTACGTCGAAAAGTAGATGTCCATTGTCCTCATGTACCCTGTAAGTTTTGTCATTTGTGTTCATACAGAATAAATGTTACAGCCTTGGAGACCTTACTTTCTGATCACTCCTTGTAGCAATGGTATGAAAATTTTCCATTGTTTGCATTAAAGCAGTGCCGAGGAACGAGGGTGCCGTTTCAATTTCTTTTTCTGCTCCCTCGTGAGGTTATTGGTCAACACCACCCAAAGTAACATCGATAGAGATTCAAAACTTAGTAAAGTTCATAATTATCTGTAACTGTTTTGGTTTTCAAATGAAAAGGGTGGGACACTTGGGTCAATAATGGCACCTGGGGNGAGAGAGAGAGAGAGAGAGAGAGAGAGAGAGAGTATCGTTCGTCGTTTGTTTCTCTCCCCCTCTCGTGATTTTTGCGTCATCTGCTTACCCTGACAAATGCACATCAACAGAGCTCCAAAACTAGGTAAAAGTCATATTTGTAACTTTTCTGGTTTTCGAATAAGACAGACGCAAAATTTCAACTGCTTTTCGAAGGGGGCCCTAATATATACAGGGTGGGGCAAAAGTCATGGGCGGATTAAAAAGACGCAGCATGGCGTAAGTAACGAACAATTATATTTAAAAACAATTACACTACACAGAGAAAGATATGCCATTTATGGATCGAGGTCCAAAAAAGTCACATTTTGAACACAACACTGGATAGATGTCTACCTTTGCGGGCAGCACATTATTCCTCCAAGCGCCGAACAAAACCCTTCATAACGTGCTCCAGCATGTCCAGGAGAATGTTTCTCATGGCGTGTCTTATCTGATCCTCAATCTGATCTTATCTGATCAGCCAATGACTGAGGACATATGGCGAACACCAAACTCTTCAGGTACCCCCACAAGAAGAAGTCGGGGGTGGTCGAATCCGGTGACAGCGGCTGCCATGAAATGTCCCCAAATCTCGAAATGACCCGCCCAGGAAACACTTGACTTTTAATTTGTTTGGTGTTCGCCACATGTCCTCAGTCATTGGCTGATCAGATAAGATCAGATTGAGGATCAGATAAGACACGCCATGAGAAACATTCTCCTGGACATGCTGGAGCGCGTTATGAAGGGTTTTGTCCGGCGCTTGGAGGAATAATGTGTTGCCCGCAAAGGTAGACATCTATCCAGTGTTGTTTTCAAAATGTGACTTTTTTGGACCTCGATCCATAAATGGCATATCTTTCTCTGTGTAGTGTAATTTTTTTTAAATATAATTGTTCGTTACTTACGCCATGCTGTGTCTTTTTAATCCGCCTATGACTTTTGCCCCACCCTGTATATACCCTTGTATTATATCTAGACTCGAGAGCAGTGGTTCCCAACCTTTTTTTGGCCGCAGCCCACATCAGATAGGAAAAATACAGGGTGGACCAAATTCAAGTGTCGTTTTATAACGGCGTTTAATAGCAGTGATTTTGCGATGACGTAGCAGCGACGTGTAAAATGTCCCACTTCGGCGCCATCGAAGTGGGCCATTTTACACATCGCTGCTACGTCAATCGTAAAGCGCTTCTATTAATAGTCGTTATAAAACGACACTTGAAGTTGGTCCACCCTGTATATCGCGGCCCACCTAATGAGCCCAGGATTTTTTTTCGGGGGGGTTTCTGAAAAGTTTCGAACTGAATGGGTGTGTATTTGATGAAATTGGTAGCACTTTTTCCAAAAAAAATCATGAATTTGTAATTTCTGTGTTAAGAACTAGTGGCGTGCAGATTTTTTTTTTCTTTTTTTCCATACTGTGCTCTTGCTCCTCATTTCGCAAGATCATTTTATAGTTTACACAAAAATTTAAAGCTTAAAATGATTAATTTTGGCGCGAAGTTGTTATTTATTAATATCACTCCTATACATCAAGGGAGAGAAAACGGCCTAAATACCTGCCAAAAACTCCGCGATCAACAGGTTAAGAGCCTGAATGGCTAGGAAAGTCCAACAAACTCCTAGTAGTAGTTGTCTAGCAACTGGGACAACAACTATTATGTCCAATAATGACAACTGCGACAACAATCAAGTCCAATAATGTCAGGCATCCGCCATCTTTACTAGGGTAATATTGTTAGCCTTGCCTCACATTTCACCCCAAGTCGTTTCTCTAGATATATATATTATACCAGAACTCTTTGATCAAAACTTAACAGATATTGATGCTATTCAGTCTTCCAATGATTGTTATAGAACTAAAGTAATGCTATATAGGCCTGTACACCCTGTACTGTACATGTTTAATTACAGATGCAGATCCTTTGCCTTCAATGAAGGTTGTGGAAGAGAACCCTTCAACCACTTCATTAGCATCAGTGGCTTCTCAGTTGCCTGAATGTGTTCCTTATCAGACGGACTATCCAGAATTTGGTATGTTAATTTTTTAGAAAAATGTGGTTATTGTTACTAACCAAATACTGTATTACTTACAGATCAAGGTTTGTTGCTGGATGTTGGCACCCATCTTGTAGGAGAAACGAAGGAATATCATAATGATGTTATACCTGAAGCGGTATCACTCCAGTTTGAGCTGAGAAAGGCCATCCTGTTTCCACTCATGACTCAGTGAGGAGCTTCTAGTTAGGTATGTAAGGCAACATAATGTAATTACGTTCTTACTTTTCCTGTATCAGGGTAACTTTGGCCAGTGGTTGCCTGCTGCAGCATCTTCTAGAGAAGTGCCACCTAGTGGGCCATCTGAAAGCACTTCAGGCATTCTTTTTTATGCAAGATGGCGAGTTCAGTCACACTATATCTCAGCCATTGTATGAGCGAGTAAGTTCTGCTTGAAGACAATGCATCCCCCTATGGTCCTAAAAATGATGTCTTTATACTCTAAGGCTGCAATAGATGGCCCTCAGAATCTGAAAGTCGGCTTTTTCCTTAACAATGTGTTGAGCAATGCTGTGGCAGTTTCTGCACCATCCAGCAGGACTTATGGGAAGTACCTCGACTTTGAATTTCATCGTGGATCACCCATTACAGGCCAATTCTGTAAGTGATGTAGCTGTTGTTACTTAATACTTACTTGACTATTTATATGGTGTAATAGTGATTTTGGGCATGTTTTTACCCTCTATATATCATGCAAACATCATGAGGGTTGCATAGTGGCATGAGTCATTTAAGGCGGCGCAGTACCAAAAATACGTTAACAATGCGGAGCCTTTGGTGACGACCCAAACAAACTCGCTTATGCATGGGCAGCATAATTATGGGGATTCGACATGTCTACGCAATCGACACATTCATTTTCGGCCTAGAAATGACCTTTTCATTGAGTGGAAGTGAGAGGAAAATGGCATTCCTGAAAAGCCCATTTGAAAAACATGGCAGCAGGAAACGTGACAAAATTGGGCACGCTTCTGCACCCGAATGTATGTGCACAATTTTAACGCAATCATATCGAATATGGTACCATTGTAAAGGCCAAACCTTTTCGCAGGGCACCTAGCTTGTGATTTTTCAGATTAACAGCACGTTTTGCGACAAAAAAAATTAAGTTCCCTTCGAAATGCGCCTACCATATTTTTTCTACTCCGCCACCTTAAGCCTATACCCCTCCACTTCTGAGGTTGAGTTTATTCCCTGTATGGAGCAAATGATTGGGCAAATATTGGGCAAATATTGGGCAAATGATTTTCTTATGTGCAAACAGTTATGAGATAGACTTTCCCCTGCTTGCATGGGTGTTCTTGGGGGTTCTCTCATTTCCTCTGATTGTCAATCAAAACGAGATAATTGAATAAAGTCTTTGTAAGAGGCTTTATAAGAGATGATCCTGCAAGTCCTTTGGTCCCACTCTGCACCAACCATGTGTTTCAAAAGTAAGCTGATATTGGTATGTGAAAATGTCATGCATTCCCACATGTAACTTGATTTAGCAGTTGTTTTAACCAAATCATCTGCGCTATTAACCCAGATATGCTTAGCGTCCCCTACAGGGGACACCTGCACAGTTGTTACATTTTAATTTTTATTGTGCAGGTCCCCTCTGGGGAATGCAAGCGGCAAATGCACCCACATTAGGACAAGTAAAGTATGTGTGTAGATTTTGTATGCTTTGTTGAACTGTATTTTCATGAATCCATATAATTAAAACGAGATTACATGGCAATTGGTTAGCGTGGCAACAATGCTTGATTGTTGTTGATTGCAACCAAATTACAACCCCTTTGCGCGGCCTGTTTCCATGGTAATGCAATCGACAACAATCAATCATTGGTGGTATTATGAAACTATGGATATTGCTGAATGTCACTATTGCCATGGTAATGTAATCAACAACTCTTATAGCCATACTAGGTTACATTTTCCTAGCAACCCATAATTATATGGAACGGTCATTTTCTCGCAAACAAGAATTCAGAAAAATGTTTTATCTCAATTTTTGTGTTTTGGGAACTAATATGAACTAATAGAAACTAAAAAAGGTCAAAAATTCAACAAAAACTTTTCCTGGCATATCTGGGTTAAATGAAGCCCCATCTTCCTTATCCAGAATATGGAACTAATTCAGAATTTTATTTGGATTGATTTTTTTGTGTCATGACTAATTGTGTGCATGAAGACTATTGCCTGTTTTGTCCAGAATCTATCAAATAAAGTATAAAACATGATGATAGGAATTACAGCATCATACTGTACTGTACAAGTGTAAAGCTGCATTTGCACGTGAGCGATTTGATCGGTGATGTCATCGCCGAGAGATGATAGCCCAATGAAAGCAGTGATTTGGGCCGAAAGTAGCAATTGCGTTTAAGAAGGGAGGGCATCGGCGATGACATCACTCAGATCTGTTTGAAAGAGACGATGCCGAGATCCATGGTTACTGTGCTGTTGGCATGCTGTGGCTATGCACGTCACTGGCTTGTAAACACACGGGCGATATATAAGCGGTATCGCTTGTGTCATGATGTTAGAACCGCTACAACTCACAGGCGATGTCATCGCCAATCAAATCACCCACATGTAAACGCAGCATAAATGATTCCAGTATCTTATTTCGAGGAATCAAAGTCATGAAAAATGTTTCCAATCATAAATGTGTACAAAATTTAGGTTACGCAATAATATAATAATTCATATGGGTGTAGGTACTAACTTTTGCTAGGAGTAATTTTAATGGTATGGTGTTGTAGTCCTACTGATTTTGTTGGCAGCATTAGAAGTGCCAGATTGGCTGTCGCTGCACTATCATCTGGAATGGCCCATCAATATTATTATAACAGAAGAGGCCCTGAGGCGGTATAAGGAGATATTTTCCTTCCTAATGCGACTGAAAGGACTCTCGTGGGTCCTCATGCAGCTCTTTCACAAACTCATGAATGCCTGTAAGTTGCATAGTTTTGCATATATAAATAATTCAAACATTTATGATATTCTTTTAATGTTGTAAAGCTGGAGGAAGGAAGGCCAGTCGACCTCACCCACTGCTTCATGATGCTCGTCTTGCCTGGCAAAAGCTGCAACATCTGAGCCAGGCTCTCCAAGGTTATATAGTAACGTCACTGCTGCAGATCTGCCAGCAGTTCTGGGTGGATGTTGCGCCACTGTCCTCACTAGATCAGATCTACATAGAGCATGTCAAGTTTGTGCGTGCTGCTTACCAAAGGTCAGGACACTTGATTGCCCTCACTAGCCATCATAACATAATAAATCATGGACAGAAATATCTCTCAATATCCCTGCCATGGCAGAAAGCAACTTATCCATAATACAGTATTACATTTTAAGAAAATCTTGTGGCAAGATTTTCCCACATAGGTTATGGCAGTACATTTAAACTTTCAGGTGACACAGGTGAATAGGGCACAGAACCAATACATAAAATGTTATGCTCTGAGACAAAGATGACAATATTAAATCCATGATGTAAAATCAAAGTGATTTTACAAAAATGTCCTTACGTTCGTAATTATCATTGCCCTGCATACCGTAGAAGCCATTTTTGTATTGCAGTTAACTGGTGCATTTAAAACACATCTAGGGTAGCAAAGTGATAATGCATTAATGCTTGTTCCTATTTGGTCCTAACCATGGACTTTCCTCTCCATTTGTGCTGAATTCAAGATATCTTTACGGTCCGAATCCATTGTGGCAGGGGAAATTCTGTTAGACTACCCATCTGAGAACACACAAAGACAGATATTAATTTATTGCATTTGGAAATCTCTTCTTAAAAAGTTGTAATGGATTCAGGGCCAGTTGCAGTAAACCAAAAGAAGTAGGAAATCTATTATTGCAGTGGAATACATATTGTGAACACCTGTACATAATCAAGAGGTTTTGCCCAAATTTGCTTTCATACAGCTGGCCTTCAGGACCAGTTGCAAGATCACAAAGTTTTCCAAATTCTAGCATTTTATAGTCACAACATGTCACAAAGACACATAATTGTTGTATGAGCACACATTTTCCCCAATCTGCAATTAAATCTGACAAATGAAGACGTCAGTTGGCAAAGGCCCCGACTACAAATTTTCGAAAAACCGTTTTATTGAGGATTCCTACTCTTGGAGTCGGGCCTCACAGTACTGGTGAAAATGAAGGGCCCAAGTCAACCAGAACAGCCTTAAAATTGACTGATAAACTGCAAAACTCCATATGAAGCAATGAAGCATACACGCAGTTTTTTCCCTCTCCTGAAAATTTTCACCTTGTGGAGTTGTACCCTTGGCAAGTGATGTCTTCAAATGTCCTGAATTCCACCCATTTTGTGCATGTGTGATTTTCATATAGTGATTAAAAGGGATCGTAACTAATTTTCTCCAAATTACATGAGGCACTAAATGTGGTGCCATTGTGAGAATATTAACCATATCAAGTGTGAATGAGTCAGGGCAGAATAGTGCAAGCAGGCTTGTCAGGACTTCAATGTATGATGAGAAGCAAAATGATTGCACTGCAAGTAATTAGACAAGCCTGCAAGCCTGAATGTGTTTTGGGTCTTGATGCAGACTGTCTGTAATCTGACTCAGGGCTAAGCGTGTTTGGACACTTTGATTGCAGGTGCCTCCTGAGTCGCAAAACAGAAGCTCTGCTCAAGGTGATAAAAAAGTCTTTCAATCTGGCAGTCAAGTTCCTCATGTTGGTTGAATCATCCAGCTGGAAGGAAGCTTTTCCTGACAGCGGAATTGGAGGGAATGAGTCCTCCAGGGAACACCTGACCATTTACCTGGGAAAGCTGAGGGCTGCTCTTGGGAACCTAGTCAGATACATCTACAACAGTAAGATATATTTTACTCGTTCTCTAGATAATTTTATAGCAATTATATACACAGGCCTGCAATGGAAAAACTTCTTGGAAACTAATCATCGATGCTGATAGACTAGTTCGACCCGTTGTCAAATTTTGGCAGCAGTGCCTGCCCTGGACCCCCCACCTTGACATAGTACATCCTGATGGGCGTTCAGTGACAACTAATGGTTCTAGAACCATCATGAGGATATTTCAAGAACCAGTTTGTCAGAAAATGAGGTCTGATGATGACTTACTCCTTTTTGTTTCCCCCTCTCCACATTCCATACTCAATACTCAGTGTTTCTCGAGGTGTCATATCTCAAGGAGTTTTTCTCCTTAGTAATTGAGTTTACTTGTGGTTTTATTATGTGAAGTGAACTAAATGGCTACAAGGGGCTCTGTTGAATTACATTATTCCTTTTGTTACATTTGTGGGGAATTAGTAGTAAAGAGATACCAACAAAATTAGACTTTCTGATGAATGTGTGTTATGCACATTTAGGAGTACAACTTGGTGACCAGGATAAGCCACAGGCTGCACATAAAGTGTGTCATACTTGTGTAGAAGACCTCCGAAAGGGGTCAAATGATGAGAAGAAAAATGTTTCCCATTTGGAGTTCCCATGATGTGGAAGGAACCCTGAAAGCACAGTAATGATGACTAATACTTTTGTTTGTGTAGCTTACACAGATTCAATCATAATAATAAAGATGCATTTCTATCAGAACCTCTCGGCGGCAATACGCCACATTCTTCGTGGCCCAGGAAAACCTGTACCTACAGAGAAAGTAGAAGACATGCCCAAGGACTCTGAAAAATATCATTCTTATGATGATGACTTTTATGGAAAATTAGCCTTCAATCTCACCAAGTTGTAATACAATGATCATGGATTGACAATATGCAGTGATCTAAAGTTCTTTCCATGCTTCTTGGACAACAAATTCATATATTTAATAAAGGAAAAGACTTAATCAGAGTACATAATATAGGCTCTTTTCCCATATCTTCAAATCAATTGTGGAAAATCCTTGGGTGATGGAGAACAACGGAGGTCATATTTGAAATCAGCACACCAAACAACATTATAATCAGTCAAAATCTTGCAAGAAGTTTTCAATGACCCTAATTTTGCAGGCCTGTGTTATCATTAATGACTGGTATTTAGATATTTTTCTTTAACATGTATCATTAATGCCTCAGTAAGAGGAATCCAGGATCATTTATTGCTAAATTTTCTGCAGTGAAGTTTCCATATAATTTTTTCTAACAATTGGACATGACTTTTTTACTTTCAGCTGCAAGTATATTGTCCACTCGAAGCCATCAGTCTTCTCTCTCCGATCTGCTCATTGTATTTGATTTCAGTGGATTTTATCAGGCAAACATGTAATAGGAATAAGGTATGTTCATTTTCAACAAAATGACATTTGCCCATATGCATGTTCACAAGACAGTATAAACTGACGAGGAAACAACTTGGGATTGGTTGTGACATGAGGTGAAAAATTACTACCCAGATATTTGTAGGCCATACTGTACTACATTCATACCAGCATCCCCGACACATTTTCCATGCACAGATTTGTTTTGCAGGCAAAAAAAGCCAGGTGTCCTGGGACTTTTCACCCACCCTGTACAGGGGCATAGAACAAAACCATTTTCAAGGGCAGAAAATCTCTTGAAAGAAAAACTCAATATTATTTAATAAGAGAAAAGTATGACATGTCATTTTTGAATGACTCAGTCAGTATAATCTCAAGGAATACTGGTGGTATGGTTTGTGGATGAAATTGTTTATATGACAGCTAGGATGGAAAATTAATTCTTAAGCCTGGATGCAGCACTGAAGATAGCCCACAGTCATGTTATTAATTTTTAGTCATATTGTTGTGGACTGTTAATAACAAGGATACACCAAGAAGGCTCTTTTTTTATTTTTTTATTTTTTTAAGATATACCTTTTTGAGATATGCTGCTAGGGCCCTAGGCCCTCTTAGGGGAGTGGAATACCACCATCGGAGCAGGGGACACTGGTGGAAGTGCAATGTCATCAAGTTGGGGGCCGTGTGCAGTCCCTCAGGGGGCCCGTTCGAAGAAGGCTCGCAATATGCATGCATGCATGTATTGATACCTCTTGGATAAACCCTAGGGTAGAAATAGTAGGTCTATAACAACATGAGCCCTTTCAAGAAGGTACTCGTGCATTTTCAGTGAAGAAGAAAATGTCCAGTGGGTCCCCCTAACAGACCGTCAACACATTAGATGACACACTGGCGTGTGGTTAACAAGTGAGAAGGAGCAAGTTGGCAACTTTCTAGTGGGAAAGGACAACTATTGAAACTAGATTTTGGATGTGGTTTCGTGTGTCACAGTGTGGTCCAAGTTGTAAACTGTTTCTTGCTTTAATCCAAATGGTTGCAGTATTTTGACACTTTGCAAGAGAGCGCTTTATTTTCGTCACCAACTACTTCACTGTGTCTCAATTGTTTCAATGCAAGTAATTTATTTAATATTGCAGTTTGCTGCTTCTAATGCTACAATTAAACTAAATTATTGCCAAAGTTGTTCTGTAATCCTTCAAACAAACCAATAAAGTTGCATTCCTGTGAACTGGAGAATCATTTTAATAGTTGTGTCATTTGACCCTTGCTGCCTCATTAATAATGAGCTTTTCATTGTTTTCAGCCAGGTGACATGTACAGTACCGTTCATAAAGAATGGTATTACTCTAGATGGACGAAATGTGTATTCTCTTCCCAACACCTGTTTTGCCAGCATGTTTTTAGGGGTCACGAGGAAGTCCGGGAAGAGGGAATCAAAATAAAATAAAGAAGAGAAGAGAAAAACAACGTTAAGTAGGAAAATTTTAGGGGACATCAAATCTACGCAAGCATCGCACTGGGTTTAACATTTTGGTCCGTAAAATTTTTATTTAAAAATCGGGATGGGTCAAACGAGTCACCAGAAGTCCAGAAAAGGTTTACCGTTTTGTCGAATTAAGGTTGGGAATAATGCTCGATAATCAGGATAAACATTTCGTCCATAGAGTCGTACCATTCTTTATGAGCGGGACTGTACAGTGTATAAGGATCCTTTGCAAATATTTCAGTTATTTACATATACATATACATATACATATTACATTTACATATACAGTCTCTTCCTGGGTCTCTGCCTCATTTCACCCCAGTTAACAAGGCCCTGCCACCTGAGGGCCATACCTACTGGGGTAAACCTTGAAAAACCAACCAACCAACCAAGTAGCCCTCCTCTTTTTGTATCACCTCTTCTGCTCTAAACTGGTGTCAGTATATGTTGTTTATCACCCATCTTGGAGTCTGCTTTCCTACTTGAACCTGCGTTCTGAGCTTATCCGGATCTGATCTGAGGTTGGGTCAGACAGTATGCAAATTCCCCTCCTCCAAAAAATTCAAGTCTGCATCACCTGCAGTGAAAGTCATGGTCACAGTGTTTTGGGACGGCCAAGGGGTCCTCTTACAGTTAGCGGATTTGCCTGGTTGTCTGGTTGACAAGATTTAATCTTTCTTCAAAACATCTGCTTGCCTTCTCCGAGGCGATTTTATATTGTAAATTCTTACTACTGTTATTCTTTGTTAGAAATGGGTACTCATAACAATGTATAAATTGTATGTGCAGTATACAGAGGAGAAGCGGCCTAAAAGGGCTTTTTTTGTTCACTGAGCAAAGAAACATTACGTACTATCATGTGATAATGTGAACATCTCCATTTCAGTGTCTAGAATGCTTTCAACACCAGCCAGTACTACGAACGTTATATGAGCCAGATGATGCCACCATTTGTCTCACTCTTCACCAAAGACTGCCCAAGTCTCTTAAAAAGTTTCCCATGTTTCTCTCTGATCACAGTCCCAATTAAAAAATTAAGATACCTTACAATTTGATGCTCCTCGTGCCACTAAATAGTACAAAATACGAAAGAGAAGCAGACTTTCCAAAAATCTTATTTACATATATATTTCTTTAAATTATATGACTCAGCATCAGGAACAATAATGTTATTGAATAATTTATGTTGCAATCGACTTGTAAAGTCACAGATGAAGATGTTATATGAAACACAAGAAACACTATATCATGGGTACATACAAGAGAAATATATTGGTAAAGTTCAATTTTGGCGATTTTGAGTTAGTACGAGGTCCATTCCATATTGATTACAATTTATTTTTTTGCCACAAATACAGGGCCCATGCACGTCAACAGATAGGCACACACTATTGAAAGAATCCTCCTGGAACCAAATGAGTCATGGGTGCGGCAACCTCTCCAAGTCCTCCAGGACCACTTGTGGTAGTGCAGTGCACACACCTCTGGACAACTGGATGCAGTCAACAAAGCCCTCGAAATGGCGTCGGCAAAGGAGTTTTTACATGGATCCTAATCGGTGAAAGTCGCAAGAGGCCAAGAAGGGGGAGTACAGCATGTGTGGAAGCACCTAAAGCCAGATCCATGAAAAAACCCCTTCACAGACGTAATTTCGAGGACATTGTTGGCTGTGAGCAGTTGTCCGGGAGTGGGTGTGATGCACCACCAAAAAGTGGTCCTGGAGGGCCTAGAGAGATTGGTACACCGCTGATGGAAGGACTTCATATCAGCTGACTGGATTTGGGAAGGGTAGGGATACGCTTTACCAACCTACCGCAAGACCTAACTTTCCTTTCCGGCGGATACAGACCTATCTTCAGCAGATACAGGCCTATTTTCAGCAGATACAAGCCTAGTAAAGTAGGTAAAAGTGCAGGGTTAGTCTATATGAAAGTGTAGCCCCCACAACTCCTGTGCATTCGGCTCCAGGGGAGTTCTACCGATAATGTGTTCATATCTGCCGACCTGCATGGGCCGTGTATTTGTGACAAAAAAAATTAATTGTAAATCATTTTGGAATGACTCCCATACATCCCTAAGTGCAATTTCTCTGCTATATTGCCTGGTGAAATCAATTCATAATCAGCTAGCAAGCCAATTTTCTGCATTCACTAACATGTAAATAAAAAGTGCAAATCTCTGCTGTGGATTATCTCACAACAGGGTTTTGAATTTAGTGATACTCGTATGCCCATGATATGAAATTCATAATGATGTAAACATCTTCTTGATTGAGACAACTTCACCTTGAGATCGCAGTTATTCGCTCTGCAAATTCAACACAAAGTCACAATTTTTCCATTTTAACCTTACATGATAACACTCACCTTGTACTTTCTCAAAGTAAGCATCAGTTTCTGCAGTCTCATTCAAATCTTTCCTCAGCCCCTTGTCAATGGGCAATTCAAAATCCGGACCATAGGCTTCAAAAAACTGCCATATCGAATAAAAAAATGTTAGCAGTGTAAGTTGCTATGAATAACCTTAACCGTTGCGCGGGACTTACCCTGTGACACGGGATCTCACTTGACAAAGTGAAGTTGGTTGCAACTGAAGTTAGGTATGTCCAGCACCTAGCAGTGTTGGATATGTTATAACCACCTGTGCAAAAGAAAATCAATCATTGGAATTTCTTAGTATACAGAGGGTGCGGAAATTTAAAATACCATAATTTTGGGGAATAGTAGAGGGGTTCTAGGCAATCATTTTAAGTGACGGTATCGGGGTCTCAGCAGCCTAGTTGCCAAGATAATGGGCCTCAAACAGAAGGTATAAAATATGCCGGCAGGTGTGCGAGCGATCTTACCTTTTTCATTACAATATTAGATGTTTCAATGCCATTTAAATTTAGGTATATAGTCTGGTGACCCGGGGTAGCTTGACCCCTGGGGTAACTGGTTGTTTACTGCTATCCTCTTACATATGCTGCCATGGTGATTGTCCCCGGGATAGCTTACCCGGGGTCATCAGACTAGGGGCCTTAATATACGACCCCATTAGGGATAGCAGGCAATGGCCTACTAGGGGATGGAAGTGTCATGGGCAGTGCGTGGCATAGAAGTTGGCATGATGAACTCTTAATTTAATGGTAATTATTATCTTAACTAGGCTGAAGGGACCAGCAAAATCTATGTCTGGTGAAAAGCGGAATAAGACCCGACCAAACGAAGGTTATGGGGACGAGATTTGAACCCCGGACCTCCCGCTTGGCTGGCCAGTAGCATATACAGGGTGTATCTGAACTCAGTGCCCCGATGTATATGACTGCCTTCCTAGCCACCAGAGGATCGATTTAAGTATAGGAATCATTATGTTTGGGCGCCGCATTACGGAGATAATTGGCCGCAAACATGTAGTACAAAATATCCTGTCGGTTAGGCCACCCATCGAACCCTCCCCCAGTCAGAAGGCTCTGGAACGTCTGGGGGCGGGACTTTGTTGGTTTTTGCCCACAGGTGGTAAGGCCTCTTTGGCTAGTTACACCAGAAGATTCTATTTAAAAGTCAGAAGGAGCGATTAGGCAAAGATCGCTAAAGAGTGTATCTCCGTAATGCGGCGGCCAAACATAGTGATTCCTATACTTAAATCGATCCTCTGGTGGCTAGGAAGGCAGTCATATACGTCGGGGCACTGAGTTCAGATACACCCTGTATAGTCACTAGACCACCATGCCCCTCTAGGTTGCTTTAGTGAACTTACAGGAAATTTTGTTCGGAGCTGTTATTTTTATGTAGCTTGTTGAGCCCCGACCCAGGTGCCCTCTACAGCAACTGCTACATTCGACCACCTAGAAATAATTTGGCACCTGGATCAGGGTGCAACATGCTAGAAAAAATCACTACTTTGGACAATATTAGCAATAACTAAAAGCAAGCCTGACACTTGGAACACACAGTGCACGTGAATGTGTGTGGTGTGTGTCTATGGAACGCAAAAAGAATGTCCGCAAGATTCTTCGTTCATCCTGGCGGCTAGTCAATCCATTGAACAGGTGTGTACACACACGTGTGTGTACGTCCGTGCTTATCTGCTGGTTTTTTTTCCTCCTCCCTTATCTACCCTTCTCCAGCACGAGCCACCTTATCTGTCTTTGTAACCTAGCTATCTCAAAAGTGCAAGGCAATGTGTGTC
>JYFJ02007324.1:0-16172 GCA_000934665.2 Catajapyx aquilonaris
CCCCCCCCCCCCCCCCCCCCCCTAGATCCGGCCCTGACCTACTCTTATTGAAAGTTGTACTATACCTGCTAGTGTGAAAAATGAAATAAAGTGTTTTACGTATTGTGATTTCTGTACATATTATAATTATGATTCATACTTTTTGCTTCATACTACAAAACCTATACTATATAGTATAATAATAATAATTTACCCAGTGATAGAGCCATTGGCTCCTAGGGGGGAGTTCATCCCATTGTTTTGTCAGGAACTCTTTGCTTTTTACTTTGCTTTTTGGGAAGGGATAGGGATGGAAGGAAGCGGCTGTGGCCTGTTAATTACGGAAACAACTCCGGAATTTTCCTGGAGGGACCGTGGGAAACAGAAAACCACGGTCAGAGTTGCCGGTCCCGGGATTTGATCCCTGGACCTCCCGATTAGCAGCCAGATACCATATCCCCTCACCTATACTGCTGCTGCTTCGGTTAAGTATAACAGTTATAACAGTATAACAGAAATTTTACACGCTTCCAGCCAGTGCCTACATGTGCAAGAGAATGAGCAGCTTTGCATGTAATATATATTACATGCAAACGTGGAGAT
Source organism: Catajapyx aquilonaris (assembly GCA_000934665.2). Taxonomy (NCBI): domain Eukaryota; kingdom Metazoa; phylum Arthropoda; class Diplura; order Dicellurata; family Japygidae; genus Catajapyx; species Catajapyx aquilonaris. Next base: position 583 of record JYFJ02007324.1, read on the forward strand.
TTACAAACCGAGATCTTCTCAGGCAATATTGCCTGAGAAGATCTCGGTTTGTAAATCTCCACGTAATTTTTTTCCCCCGCGCAAAGACCGTGTACCGCTACAAATGGACGGAAAATGAGAGAACGATCCGACGTCATGAAGGTTTCCATGGAAATATCCAAAGATTCAGAAGGTAGCTTAAGGTGGTTGGGTAGTATGGCCACATCCTAAGAAGTTCATGAAAATTGCACGATTTACAAAAAAAAAGTGTGCTCTTTAAAATAAACCCATAAAAAAGGGTCCTTGCCGGTCAATTTATTGAACCACCGACACCTAAACACAGCTAATTTTATCATTGGCCTTATGGAAAAACGGCCATCAGAAACAGCAAAAAAAAGGCCAAAAATCTTACTTTAAAATCCCAACATATTTACATAAAACTATTCTCTTGAAAGCTTGAACTGTGTAGCCGCATAAAATCGCAATGTTACCGGCTCCGTTCAGCAGTAATTATCAATTAACTGGACGTAGTGCAGTAGAGGGATGTACGAAGCGGCAACGCCGCGCCGGCGGAGGAGGTGCCGTATCGATATGCGTTAATAATATTCATCGATTCATGTGTATTTGGTACTAAATGTCATTATTACTACACGGAAATTCATAGCCTCCAGGTTACCACGTTGCAAAGTCAACCGTTTGCGACTGTCGGGGGCACGGGTCGGGGGTAATCATTTGGAAGCAGAAGGATTGCTTCGTCCTCCTGGCCAGGGCACAAAAGTGAAAGTTCCCCCTTCTTGCCAGAGGGGACACTGGGGGAAGAGGTGTGTTGTAGGGGGACCAGTCCCATGCTTGGACCTGCGTCGCCTGCCTCATTCCGCGAGACAGCTCACCACCAAGTGCACGTGTGAACTATAGGGTCAGCCCACAATTGTTGTTGTATAAGGTGAGCACATTATTCTGCGGTGGCCTGGTCTGGTTGGGTGGTTTCTGGTTTGGGTGCATGAATAGAGGGAATCAGCAGACTGGGGTCTCATTCACTCTTTGTTTCAGACAAAGGTGCAGAGCTAGAGGAGAGAGTCCCATCCCCATCCCATCAGACATGGAAATGATGAAATTGGGGAGATTCCGCTGTCCCCAGTGCCCCAACAACGTCTTCAAGAGGAAGATTGATCTGTTGGCGCACAGCTTCACTCACTCCAAGTGGGACAGGGTCAAGGTGGAGCCAGAGGAGGAGGAACCAGTGGAGGTCACAATCAGGTTCACCAAGGAGGAGGAGGAGACGGTCAAGGCATGTTGGGGAGGAAGAAGGGTCAGGATGGTCAAAGTGGAGCCAGAGGAGGAGGAGAAAGGCAACAGCAGCCAGGAAAGTGACCCCGAGTCAGCAGCAGAGGCGGAGAGCAGGGACAGGCATGTGGCTGACACGGATCCAGACAGGGAGGAGGCACCTGGTGGAAGTGATGGAGGCGTCGGAAGGCAAAACCAGGTGAGAAAATTATGCGGGTTGTGCATGATGTTCACACGATGGGGTCGGAAATTATTGTATGTCAAGAGAGATGTAATATTCGGACACTTTTAACACAGGCTCTGCACATGAATATTGAACTGGCAATTAGATTGAATATTAGTTACGGTGTACATGGTTTAAAAAAATATGCGCCATTTTAACATACAGCAATAATTGTCATTAAAATGAAAATTCTGGAAGGTTCCCAATCTTTGAACCAAATATTGAATATTTACCATTTTAAAATTCTAGTTTCACCCTTGAAAAAGTGCCAGGAAAAATAAACTCTCACTTTTGAGTGGAAGGTAATTACAATAATTATTAAAAACAACCTCGTCTGCTGGCTCATTTCGAAATTTCTAAATTTGTTGTTGCATGAATGACCTATTCTCGGACCTGTAGAGAGGGGATTTTTGTTCCTCCCTGTAACTAATCCCATCCAGCAACAGATGTCCTTGAATCTGATTGGAATGTAGGTATTTGCACTACTCTACCAAGTGTCCTTACATAGTAATGACTGAAAACCACAAGAAAGATTTTTTTTTTGCTTGCCATTCAAAAGTTATTAAATATTAAATGTTCCAATTTTGACTGAAAATTATTGATGCTTTTTGAAATATTCGAGTATTATTTTCTCAGGAACCAGATGAGATGGAAACCTGGGAAATGTCTCATATTAAAGGTCTTTCAATATACTTTAATTTTAAACGTAACACGACAGAGGTTAACATATTAAAATTTTTAAACTCAATTAAATCTTATTTTAATTTAAAGATTTAATTGAGTTTAAATTTTTTAAATTTTTTAATATAATGCTATTGTATCACCTGATCCCATTGCGATCCCAAAATGAAACTTTTGGAGGTGCAAGTGGATAGTACAAAGGAATTTTGGGTTTTTTTAAAAAAAAAATTAAATACCGTTTTTTGACATTTAAATTGTCAAAAAACGGCATTTTAATTTTTTTTTAAAAAAAATCCTTTGTACTGTGCAGGAGGATAGTATACAAAGTATTTTTGGGAATTTTTTCAAAGTTTTAAAAATGCGGTTTTTTTGAAATATTTAAATTTAAATATTTAATTGAGATTAAAATTTTTAATAAATATGATAACCTCCGCAGTGCTACATTTAAAATCAAAGCCCATTGAAAGACCTTTAATATGAGATATTTCCCAGGTTTATATCTCATCTGGTTCCTGAGAAAATAATACTTGAGTATGTCAAGACGCAGCAATTTTTAGTCAAAATTGGAATATTTGATATTTAATAACTTTTGAACGGCAGGCAAAAAAAAAAAATCTTTCTTGTGGTTTTCATTCATAACTATGTATAAGGACACTTGGTTCACCAAGTTTCATCAAAATCCAAGGGGTCAAGGCCAATTTTAATTCCAAACTTCGATGATTTGACATGGAATGACCCAATAATGTATTGAAAACAACACTTTCAATGTGGCGAAAGGCAGGNGGGGAGTCAAGGAAGGAGGCCATGTCCGCGCAATTTTTAGGGGGGTGGGGGAGGTAAGATATTGTCCGCTTCTGTCCGCAAAAGGGAGGGGGAGGTAAAAAAAAATGAAAACATATGTCGGCGCAGATTATGGACGGCCCCAAGCGCTTAATTTTGACCGACGTTTCCCATCTTCCTAAGTTCGGCGCTGTCCGGTAGGGTCGTCACGTATGTATAGAGCATGGCCTTAGAATAGGTATAGAGCAGCCCCCGGACACTTACACTACGATCTGATCTCATCACCTGCCGGGGCGTTTTGCATGAGGTGCTCACCTGAGAGCGCCATGAGACCTTTCACTGCACTGCTATGTGGCGACCCTACCGGACTACGCTGAACTTTACAGGTACAAAAGGGAAGCGCTACATTGGAGGACCCAACATGGTCGCCGCCACATAGCAGTGCAGTGAAAGGTCTCATGACGCTCTCAGGTGAGCACCTCATGCAAAACGCCCGGGCAGGGGATAGGTGGGACTATCCAGACCTTAGTGTATTCTCAGTCTCTCGTGTCCCTGTGCTCATAGATTGTAGTTCGTGCGCCGCCGCTGCGACAATTCTTGTTGGACTGATACTACGGGTATTCTTCCATCCTTGAATATCTAAAACAAGGGTGTCAATTATACGTATTCAGGGGTATAAGCCTAGAGAGTCTCAACATGCACTCTTCATGTACACTTGCATTTATTTCAAGAATGTGATGAGATCCTACCCATTTTAGACAAACGATGCTCGAGAAAATGTGAAGAATGGAAACCAGCAGGACATCCAGAGAAGGAAACACTTGGAGGGGAAGGTTTGTCAGATTTGCAAGAACAAATTTACTTCCCATAGTAATTTGAGGATTCACATGAGAATCCATTCTGGTGAGAAGCGATTCAGTTGCTCAATTTGCACGAGAAAGTTTAGTCGGTCAGGACATTTGAATACACACATGAGGACCCACACAGGGGAGAAGCCATTCAGTTGCTCAATTTGCAAGAGAAAGTTTAGCAGGTCAGGACATTTGAATACACACATGAGGACCCACACAGGGGAGAAGCCATTCAGTTGCTCAATTTGCAAGAGAAAGTTTAGTCTGTCAGGACATTTGAATAGACACATGATCACCCATACAGGAGATAGGCCATTCAGTTGCTCAATTTGCAAGAGAAAGTTTAGTCAGTCTGAAAATTTGAATACGCACATGAGGACCCACTCAGGGGAGAAGCCATTCAGTTGCTCAATTTGCAAGAGAAAGTTTAGTCAGTCAGGAAATTTGAATTCACACATGAGGACCCACACAGGAGAGAAGCCATAAAGTTGTCAGATTTTCAGGAATATGTTTGCAGCCTCACGAAATTTGAAGAAGAAAAAAACATTGTGAAAACAAACAAAAAAGAAAAGTAAATTTCCTGCTAAAGACCCGCTTGGGTTATCTGGATCCACCATGATATCTGAAATGTTTAGTTGTTATGAGCTGCTCGGGGACATCCTTGATGCGGATTTAGATTGGGGATGTTGAGGGAAAGACCATTGTGAGGGATGTGAAAGACATGTGAACCTATTTCTTCAATCCGGTCCGTAAGAAAGGATTGGTCAGGGGTGAGGATTGAGTGACCATGATGTGGTATTGGGTCTGCACAATTATGGAGCACAGTGCTGTGGGAGACACATGGGATACTCGAAGAGTCACATAATTAAGCAGAATGTTGAATAGCTGATATGCAATCGTTTACTGTGAAAGAGCGTAATTATGGGGTTTGCTGGACCAGGAATCCGTGTGCAAACAGTGGTTGCCGCACAATGCAGACAACCTCACATGCCAGCTTAATGTTAGAAATCAAGTTTACTAATGAGTGATTCCTTAGCAAAATAATAATGAATTAGTTGGCTGCTAGCTCATTTTGTTATGATCATGATTAAAAATATGGCTCTTCATATGTCATATTATATGTAGTAGTATACAGCGCAATCTCCTAAATCCTTAATATCGGATTACTTCGATATAAATGAGTTATAACACTTCGAAATCATTTTTCCCCGAAATCCATGGGAACAAGATAGCTTTCGGATTTTGTAATGAAGAATGCTCAACTGTATTTTGTGGTTATGAAATTATGTTCTTTGGGAGTACATGTACTGTATAGTATAGTTGCTAAACATGTAACATGCTTGATTATACTAGAAAAATAAAAGATACTGTCATGATGATTGCAGAATTATTTTGATGTTTTCGTCTTGTCAGCTGCAGTGACCCAACAAAGCGACCCAAAATTTTGGTTCTCATTGCACGATTAGAACTGGTTCACTAGTGTTGATCAAATGGTGACCCAATAATATGGTCCAATAATTTAATCACAAAATTCTGACTATTATTGGGTCACCAGCATAACCTAAACAAGGTAGCCATTTTTACCAAAAATTTGGGTTCATAAAATAATTGACCCAACATCTATAATATTAAAATGCTTGCGTTGTGTGTATAACCCCTCTGATTGGTCCGCCCCCGTATTGTTGCCGCCACCTCTTCCTATTGGCCCCCGTCCATTTGTTGCTGCGTCGTATCCATGACGCACTGTTACCACGACGCCTCCGATTGGCTCCCGTTCCGAGCATGCGCAATGGGGGTGGAACACGTCCAGTTGCCTGCTGACCTCCTTGGGAGAAGGTCGCTTTTTTTCGTCTCTCCCGCCGCCGTCATCGTCCCCTGCCGGACCTTTACCCCTTCCCCACCTACACTACCTGTCCCCTCTTCGCCACGGGTCACTGATGGTTATTGAAAAATGGCCGTAGGCACTGGTGGAGACGGGTGGAGAATAATGTAAGTTCGAAATTCGAGCATTTTGGCGGCTTACAGGGCTCAAAATCCATGCAAAATTTTCATTCACACAAATGTAATAGCCTACCATTGCTGATCGGGCTGCTTCGGAACTGCGTGCGTAGGCCTACCCATGCGCGGAGCTTTCACAGATGGGAAGTACAGTAGGCCTACACTGTCTTCGGGGCACTTCTTGCGGTGCAGTGTCGCAAACTGACTACCGTCGAATGCGTAGAATCGAACGTAAGAAGGCGGGTTGCAAATATCACGCGTTCGAATTATTAGCCTGGAACGTACTATATTGTTGGTCTTCCAGACAGCCAACTGGCAGGTTGTTAAATTTATACAGTCAGTGAAGGTTATTGAGTTGGCACAACTGGCAACCAACAATAGAATCCAATTACACTGTACTCCCGATTATCAGGGTGCGGATAATACGTGCATCGCCATAATATAAACATTTACGTCCGAAAAAATGTCTCGGATTTTTGTCCCACTGCTAGATATAGTGCATACTGATAACTCAACAGTGGTACGGAAATTCCACCCAATATCAATATCAATGTCTCACCAACGAAAAAATATATACCATACTTTCTCTAGAAGGCAAAGTAAAAAAATCTATGGTAAGTTTTATTTTTTGGATTAACCAAGCAAGCAGCATGCTCTTTGTACAGTAGTACATCAACAACCTGTGAATAGCTCCCTTTCCAGGACCATTTTCCGATTGTCCGTGTTTCCCAATTTATTATCTGGCAACACCCGTGCAGTCATTAGCTTGGATAATAATCGGGAGTACAGTGTACCTATGTGTACAGACTGTAGGGTCGCCCTGCTGTATTGTTGCATAAACACTGGGTAAGCTCTGTTCGCCACCTTGAATCACAGCCATCATTGGAACCACAGATGGGAACTGTATTTTCAAATTGCGCACCCTTAACCCTTTCACAAGTTTTTGGCAGGTTTTTGGGCCGTCTCTTTCCTTCTTTTTGTTCAAAATTCCATGTAGGAGTGATATTATTGAATAACAACTTTGAGCCAAAATTAATCATTTAAATTCGTGGCGGTCCTTTTGATTGTAAAATGGCGGAGAAAAATTCATATACAGGGGTCCCGCAAAATAAACTTTTTAGTATTGTCCGCCTCTCAGAAAGTCGATAGGCCTCACAAGTTTCTCAGTGACTATGGTACACTGTTCTTATGGTTAAATAATATTACCACAACACTGTACTATGATAAACTCCCAAGGGTCGGGGAGGTGTAGATGGCCGAGATGGTAACGTCTCGGCTTGCTGAGTGAAAGACCCCATGTTCGATCCCCGCCTGGGGAACTTTCCTTTCACCTGCGTCGGGAGGGTCTCTGACTTGCACCAAGGTGGTGTCTGGCGACCTAACCTCCTGGGGGACTGCACATGACCCCTGTACCGACATTGGACTTGCACCTGTGTTCCCTCCCCAAAAATCCCAATCCCTACCCTACATCCTTGACTCCTTGCACTGGATATTGAAGTTAAAATCTAGAAAAATGGAGTGAAATGGTGGTATTCCACCCCCCTAAAAAGGCTCTGCCTTATCACGGGGTAACTTTAAAAAAAAACTCCCCAGAGTCCATACTTTACGGACACCCTGTACTGAGGGAACATGTTTACATAAGCGATCACGTGGGAGCAACGTGACCTTGGCATATACGCCTCAACTTGGCGGGAACAGGGGGGGAATCTGGAGTTGCCATGGTAGTTGAGTCACAATCCAAGAGATGGCAGGAGCATATTGAACCGGGTTTGACACTGAAAAGTTCGCCTTCTCTATGCACATCCTCGCGCACCAAAGTCAAAAACCCTCAGGACATCATAATAATATTGTGATGTACTTAGCCGTCAAACGTTTAATATAAGGAAGGGGCAGAGAGGGGGGAGGGTATGATGAGGATAATTGTTGGGTGAGCAAGGATATTTCTCAGCTTTCGCCACGTCTTGTTGTATGTATCTCATACGTAGCCTACATTTCACATAACTTTTACTATGTGGAATTTTTCAACAAATTACTGTGGAATACACTATAGTGGCGGCAATATTTTTTTTAGCTGTAATTATTAGTCATTGACCTTGTAGCTCTTCGCCGAAAATGTTTCCATTTTGTTTAATAACTTATGTGCATATATTATTGTGCCAAGTTTCATTCAGCGACTCATATTTACAACACTTATACATGCAGTTTCCTTCTGAGATGCTGTGGGTTCGCAAGTGGACGAGGAAGGGGATTAAATACTGCAAATTTGCGCAAATTTTGCAAAACAGGGTAGTGAGCATGTTTTAAGGGTCACCGGGAAGGCCAGAAAAATATGTTTTTTTTTGTAATATGCATCAAAAAATTATGGCGATTCATATATATAATTTGTTCAGAAATCAAAACGTAAAACACTTTATTTCATTTGTCACACTCGCAGGTATAGTACAACTTTCAGTAAGAGTATTGGTAATCTGCAAAATCGATTCTGCCAGATGTGAAAAACACTAAGGATACAATAATTATTACAATCATTACTAAAATACATAATAACCAATATTCAGTCAAAATTACAATGGGCACACTTCAAAAGCAACAGCATCACATTAATTATAATCATTATTGAAAATATTGCAAAATTCAGAAGGTCATGGGATGTGAAAATAATGTGGTCAGTACTCATTGTAAACAAGTGCTGCTAATCAGGCAAGGTAAGAATAACTTCATTACAATTGCATTATCATGCAGTGAATCTACTTAAATTACGCCTCAAAATATTTTGTAGGCTATTTGTAATTTTCATGAAAACCCTGCGTGCAGTACCACCCAACACTGAAATATTCAACAACAATTTTCGCAAATCTGATGCAATTATATGGATACAATGACACTGCTCATCAATAAACCTGTCCCAAAGAAGGTCACCTTAAGGGGAAAAAAATTGCTACACTCAAATGTCAGGTTGATTATTATGAGTTGGAAACTTTCTTCTACAAAATTAATGTAACTTAAAGTAAGAAGGTGGTTAGTATGAAAATCATTTCAAAATTTATGGAATTAGCTAAGTAGTCTATGTTTCATAGATTCTTTTTTTAACCCTCTGCAAGTGGCCTTGACCTCTGCCCTTCCTTGGGCCACCTACTATACCTTACAGTGAACTCCTTGAAGATCATTTCTGAATCATGCAATGCTTGAACAGGTATACTATGCCCTATTCACCAATTAAAAAGATGCTTCACTACTTCAACATTAGCACACTGTTTCCAACCCTCAGACCCCTTAACCTCGTTCATATTAGCTTTGACAAACCTCACACATGCTTCCTTCAGTACCGGTGAATCATGCATCATGGCCACATTTAGAATATCTAGTACTGTTTCGACAGTTAAGCAGCTTATAAGATGAATCTCGCACATAGCCTTAAGCCGAAGAATATGATACTTGTCGGCAGCTTCCAACAGATCCACAGCGATTTTAGGAGTCATGTTTTCTGGAGTTTGATCAGAGTACATGAAGTGTATGAGGCCTCGCACCACTTCAGGACTGAAGTTCTTGATCATGACCTCTCCTGTCATTTTTTCCTCCGTCTCATGCTCAAACATCGCGGCAAAAACTGGACTTCTGGCACAAAGAATAAACTTGTGGACTGCAAACCCCGATCCATTAACCACCAACGTTACATCGCTCTTCTGTGACTTTAAATAATGCAGCACGTCTTCAGATAATTCCGGCCCATTAACCTCAACCCTCTCTTTCACCTCCTCAGATTTTCTGTCCAGCATTACCTCTACCTCACACATCACAGTTAGTGTACCATTAGGAAGGAGGTCATCTGACCTCCTTGTCAACTCTTGGACAGAAATAAATTTCGGTACACCCCAAGAAAGACCCTTTTCCCTGCTGTATACATTGACATACGGACCTGCTGAATGGTCATTGTTGGTGTCACTCTTAATACAGTACTTGCATGATGCTGTGACCTTGTCATCATCAGCTTGACCAGGAGAGTAGCTGAAGAAGAGTGAGACAAAACCTCTAGATTCCTGACCATTGCCTTTGGGATGAAGTGTCATCTCCCACTTTCTTGGTTCAGACCCACCAGTAGTAAATGTTTGGGATATTCTTTTGTACCCCGCTTCTACTGCTTTGTATTTCTCAATAGTCCACTTGAAGCAAAATGGTTGACTTTGCTGAGTAGAGACCATATGTTGGACAATCGACATTTTCTGAGTTGATGAGCTGTACTATATAGGAGGAAGAATCATTACATTAATGACCAATTTGCTGCAAATGCAATTACTAAAATAATACGACATAATACTGACCAAGAGTTAACAACTTCAACAACACAGTGAAGAATAATATTATACCTAGTCTTGCCATAAATTCTGTCCCACAAAGAAATAGGGTTGTAACTATGCAGATACTGATGCAAATACAGGATATAGTTGGAGATAGTTTTAATATAGGGGAGAACATATACTGCTGATGGGCGATTTTAATGCTAGAATCTCCCAACTATATAATCAATTATTATGATCTCTCATCCAAGGGGGGAAAATATCTTGAAACTTGCTGGGCTTCCCGTATAAGTCAAAAGATATTAATTCAGCTCATGGATTTACACTCCCTTTCCATGATCAACGGTTTAATGACCTCAGATCCTCGAGGAGAATTCACATTCATTGGCATGATGCGGCAAAGTGTGATAGATCTTGCTATTTTTACTTATGAATAATTGAGAGGAGCAACAACTGATTTCAAGATTCACCATACAATTCTCTCATACCATCTATTTATTTCGATCGAGATGCTACTATATAGAAAGGGACATCTGGTGAAAAGCTCGGAGGGAATTCTGACAAAAAATAATAATTTATTAGGCCACTAGATGGTTTTTAATTTTTGGTTGAGGATATTCAACTGGTGAATATATTGGCACGAATTTGAAGATTCATCTGCGATAGAAGCGGCTCAATTTTTGATTTACAGTAACGGATTTACTAAAATAATGATAATTACGGATTTACTAAATGATGATTACGGATTTATTGTCACATCAAATGGTTCTTCAACAGTTCAAAAAAAACAGCGTGGTTTACAGACAACTTATAGGTGAATGCGGCAACACTGTTGTTCAACAATGGCTCAAAAACAAACCCTCACATTCGGGTACAAATCAGCTCAAACCGGGTACAAACGATCGGCATCGTTGAAATTTTTAAATCAGATTTATTCTCCTGACGCCCAGCGTACAGCCCTCTGGCCATTGGGGTTTAAAAATTTTGATTTTTTTTTTTTCTAGAAATTTAAAAATTAAAAAAAAAATCAAAATAATTTGGGCTTCAGGAGGTTATTTCAAAAGCATTAACTTGGCCCCACCAATTTAAATCGCGATAAATCTGAAACTAAACCAGCACTAACGCCTGTATAATTATTAGACTAATTTATTAGAGCACAAATCAGCACAAACGAAGCACAAACGACCCCTATATTTCCCATATTTCCCCCCCGTGGTTCCGCTCCTATATGATCTCCCTTCCTGGCAAACATCTGGCAAACTTTTTTACATTGCTGTAATTTGGTTGATTGACTTATTAGGGGAGTCAAATGAGTCGTCCAAGCTCAGTAGCATGGATGACTCAAGGCTTCCGTGAGTCAAAGCATATCATTCTCAGGTTATCTTGAGGATCGGGCGAATGTGCATCGGGTTAATTATTGGTATGATACCACGAGCTACAGTAGCTACTGTTAACTTGGCCCCACCAAATTGAAATCGCGATAATTTTGTAACTATACGAGCACAAACGCCCATATTCGAGCATAAATCAGCACAAACGAAACACAAACGATTGGCACTGTTGAAATTTTGAAATCCGAAAGTGGTTGGGCCAATAGTTAATCTCTTATTGCGATATCTAGGGAAAAGAAACGCTAATACCATGTACTTCTCCTGTACTCCCGGACGTCATTTTGTTTTGGGAGGCACAGAGTAGATATCAAAAAAATAATCCATAGTGCTAACAGCGACTGTCGAAAAATTAGATAACTTGTTTCCAATATTTTTCTCAGAGTTCTAGCGATCAGAAATAGAGAGACACTAATACACTGATTTTGCACCCAAACTATTCTTACCGGTATGTCTTTCTCCGGGGCCACCACCGAGCTGAATGATTGAGGTTCCAACTCTTCCAATTGTTGACAGAAAGAGGGGTGATGTGTTAATTGGTCGGAGCGGCTAATCAGTGGCATCCGGACAGATGCAGCTGGAGGATGTAAATAGACGCGGGTCATGAACTAGCTCTTAGAGTGCACTGGTCCTGCAGCTCTGTATCTGTATATATAATATGGACACTGCCTGCCACACCCCCCAAAATACTACCTGCTGCCGTCTCACCACAGGGGTGGAACAAAGAAAATCTTGACCTCTTTTGTGTTCCGGCAACTCTGGCCCCATAAGGCAACCTTGGATAGCTAGTAAAATGGGGGACCACAGACCAGTACCCCTCCCACCTTTGCATCTCTGTGGTGGTTTATGATGTCACAGTCATCAGTATAGTAGCCAAGAAGATATTTATTTTACTAGAAGATGATGATGATCGAAAATGACCCATACGACGTACCAGTGAATCATATTGGTCTATCTATAGACTAGATTATTATGTATGTCATTCCACTTTGTCTTATTTTATACTTTATCATAATTTATTACATTCCACAGTAATTTGTTGACAAATTCCACATGCTGCAGTAAAGCCTATTACATTGCCAATACTCCATAAATGATGCAATATAACAACTTTATAATATACAGGGTGTAGTCGGTGTACTTGTACATGGGCATCCAAATAACAAGAATTTATCATTGAAATAAATTCAACTCATGACTGCGAAAGATATGTTTGATACCACATTCAATAAACTTAAAATAATGCGCCTACAGCGCGTGGGCTTGGAGTCACAGCCCTGCAGGTGAATTATTACACAAGTTTTACAAGTACTATTACCAAGACACATATCGACATATGCATGCAAAATATTTGGCTGGTTCCAGGTTACCACACTGCAGAGTCAACCGTTTGCGACTGTCGGGGGTAACCATGTTGTAGACTCATTGGCAGCAGAAGGATTACTTCCTCCTGGCCAGGGCACAAAAGTGAAAGTTCCCCCTTCTTGCCAGAGGGGACACTGGGGGAAGAGGTGTGTTGTAGGGGGACCAGTCCCATGCTTGGACCTGCGTCGCCTGCCTCATTCCGCGAGACAGCTCACCACCAAGTGCACGTGTGGACTATAGGGTCAGCCCACAATTTTTGTATAAGGTGAGCACATTATTCTGTGGTGGCCTGGTCTGGTTGGGTGGTTTCTGGTTTGGGTGCATGAATAGAGGGAATCAGCAGACTGGGGTCTCACTCACTCTTTGTTTCAGACAAAGGTGCAGAGCTAGAGGAGAGAGTCCCATCCCCATCCCATCAGACATGGAAATTATGAAATTGGGGAGATTCCGCTGTCCCCAGTGCCCCAACAACGTCTTCAAGAGAAAGATTGATCTGTTGGCGCACAGCTTCACTCACTCCAAGTGGGACAGGGTCAAGGTGGAGCCAGAGGAGGAGGAGGAACCAGTGGAGGTCACAATCAGGTTCACCAAGGAGGAGGAGGAGACGGTGAAGGAATGTTGGGGAGGAAGAAGGGTCAGGATGGTCAAAGTGGAGCCAGAGGAGGCGGGGGAGGAGGAGGAGAAAGGCAACGGCAACCAGGAAAGTGACCCCGGGTCAGCAGCAGAGGCGGAGAGCAGGGACAGGCATGTGGCAGACACTGATCCAGACAGGGAGGAGGCACCTGGTGGAAGTGATGGAGGCGTCGGAAGGCAAAACCAGGTGAGAAAATTACGCGGGTTGTGCATGTTCACACGATGGGGTCGGAGTATGTCAAGAGAGATGTAATATTCCGACACTTTTAACACAGGCTCTGCACATGAATATTGAACTGGCAATTAGATTGAATATTAGTTGCGGTGTACATGGTTTATAAAAATATGCGCCATTTTAACACACAGCAATTGTCATTAAAATGAAAATTCTGGAAGGTTTCCAATCTTTGAAAAACCAAATATTGAATATTTACCATTTTAAAATTCTAGTTTCACACTTGAAAAGTTCAAAATCCACATTTTTCATTCTTAGTGTATGGCAACTAAATAACTGACTTAAATGTACAAGAAAAAAATCATGTTTAATCACAGCTTACCCCGAAAAAACATAGTATTGTTTGTTTGTTTGTTGTCCATCCATGGGAGAATCGGCGCTCCATTAGGAAGGTGGAATACCACCATTGGATGAGGCCAAGGATAGGGAAGGAAGGAAGCGGCTGTGGCCTATTATGGGGAAGCGACCCCGGAATTATCCTGGGGGGACCGTGGGAAACCACAGAAAACCACGGTCAGGATCGCCGGCCCTGGGAACCGAACCCAGGACCTCCCGATTAGCAGTCTCCACCCATCAGGACCTTCTCCTTCTTTTTCTTACCCTACCAGTTGGTGTATGGGGCTTCACTTTGCAAATTACATCAGCATAAGAAATCCAGAGCACATCAGGTGGTGAAGGATAAGAAGAAGAAGAAGGTCCTGATGGGTGGAGAAATGTCACTTTCGCTCACTCACTCACAATAGGTTCTCAAGCTAAATAGAGGAGTGGGTGGGAAGGGGCAATTAATAAGCTCCATTCTGGTATCTCCGTTTCTGCAATCTAAATCATTTAAAATTTAAAATTAAAGTAATATTTGTTTCTTTGTATTTTTAAAATGAAACTGACATATACGTACATCATAAATTGTTCATAGAATAAAATGTTCACTAAGCACTATCATGGTTTTAAAAACTACTGATGATAATAAGTCAGTTTTTCCATACAACATGTGAAACATGTACTCTCTGTACATCACATGATCCCATTGCGATCCCAAAATGAAACTTTGGGAGGTGCAAGAGGATAGTATACAAAGTATTTTTGGGAATTTTTTCAAAGTTTTAAAAATGCGGTTTTTTGAAATATTTAAATTTAAATATTTAATTGAGATTGAAATTTTTAATAAATATGTTAACCTCTGCAGTGCTACATTTCAAATCAAAGCCCATCAAAAGAACTTTAATATGATATTATATTCCCCGGTTTATATCTCATCTGGTTCCTGACAAAATAATACTTGAGTATGTCAAGACGCACCAATTTTAAGTCAAAATTGGAAT
This sequence comes from Catajapyx aquilonaris, assembly GCA_000934665.2. Classification (NCBI taxonomy): domain Eukaryota; kingdom Metazoa; phylum Arthropoda; class Diplura; order Dicellurata; family Japygidae; genus Catajapyx; species Catajapyx aquilonaris. The sequence continues at coordinate 15,614 of JYFJ02007324.1, forward strand.
ATTTGTTTGAATGGCAGGCTTTAATAAATCGCTTTCCCCACCGATGTATAAGCGCTTTTATCCCAGCAGCATAGAATGAGAGTTCCCCCCTCCTCAGCCACGACAGGACAGCTTCTTGCACTGTCTCATTCGTCTCGATGACAAATGCTCTTTTAAAGGCCCGAAATCGCTGGGGGCAAGGTCGGGGCTGTATGGCAGGTGAGGAATAGTGGTCCAACTGAGTGTGCGAATTTTGTCCATGGTAATATGGGCTGTGTGGGGGCGGGCATTGTCGTGCAATAGAAAAATGCCTTGCTGACACCTTAGAGACGTGAAGGTGTTCATGCAGAATAGTCTCAACACTGCCACAACTGATTCCTGTTATCTGCACAAGCCCACGAACAGTTAACGCGATGGTTACTGAGCACTAAACCCTCCACATGCTTGATGTTCGCTGGCGTCACCACACTCGGCGCCGACCCACCATGTCCCAGATCATCGAGCACATTTTTGCGGCCACCTTTGTATCGTGCAGCCCACTCGTACACCACCGATCTGCTCAGGGTATCCTCCCCATACT
>JYFJ02007325.1:0-15985 GCA_000934665.2 Catajapyx aquilonaris
CCCTGTTACTGTCTACGTAATTAATGGACCACCCCTAAGATCATCAAAAGTAGTGAAAATGCGACAACTTGTACTGGATGTGCTGATGTACAAAAAAATTCCGCTTGTTTTGCAGGAAAATTGTGGTTTACGAGGAGGAAGATGCTGACACCAGCGTTTCACTTTCAAATACTTGAAAATTTTATGAAGATTTTTAACGATCAAAGCCAGGTTCTTGTATCAAATCTGCACAATAAACCAAAAGACATTGAAATTGTGTCACACATCTCTCCTTGCACATTAGATATCATATGTGGTAACTATGAACTTACTAATAACACCAGTCTCTCTTAAGGAATCCGTAAACATGCCCATAACACTGCAACTGAATATTACTTTTAGAGGCTGCTATGGGAGTAAAATTGGGAGTACAAAGCAACAAGGCTTCTAAATATTTCCGAGCAATAAATAGGTAAGAGTGTTATTATTAAAACTCAAATTCAGTATTTTACACGACTGTGCTAATGTACCTTACCGGATATGTTTTCCAGAGTAATGGAAATATTTATATATAGAAACTTACGTCCGTGGCTATATTCTGAATTGATATTTTCATGGACAAAGGTCGGCCGAGAAAATCAAGAGTTACTTCACATTCTACATAGTTTCACAAATATGGTAATTTTTCTATTTACATTATAAGGGGTGCTTTTTCCTAACCTAATATCCCGCCATCAGTAATGGTTGGTCCAAAAGTAACAAGATAGGAGACCAGACTCATTTGCTTTCCATAATATAGATACACACAACGTTTCAATGGATTGGACGTAATAATGATTACTTTTGTTCTCCTCTTTCTTTAATAAATGGCGAAGATAAGGACTGATAATAATAATAATGTGTCCAGGGGCAGGCAAAACTTTAGCGGTGTCTGGTCGTCTGCCTCGTTACCTAAATGGTCTCTCGATATTTTTCACTTCTACATTATTGACTTTTTGGGCCAACGAGTGCTGGTGGCGAGATTTTGACTATAGTAATAAACTCCCTGTACATTAGCATACTGTGAAAACTCGTGCATTAATTCAGATGGACCAATATAGTTAGTGCCGTGTGAATACAATCACTTAGAACTACCAATAATTTTACATCCTTAACGTCGCAGTTATAAATTAATGATTGTATTCGCACTAAACCAGCCTGATTTGCCTATCTGAATTTCATGCAGTTTTCAGTAATATTTTACATTGTTTCTATCCACTTAGATAATACTGAAACGAAAAGAAGAACTACGAAAACAACTGAAGATAATGAATAATAAAAATATTAACATAGAAATCTCTGTTGGTGAGTTAACGTTAACAATGCAGCGCCCCTATTACAATATACTGGTTCCAGACATGTCCACTAAACAAGCACGAAATTAATTTCCAGAAGAAAAGCAAAAGAAATTAACATTTCTGGATATACTATTCAAGTGTGCCGAGGAAGATGGATTGACCGAAAAAGACATTCGTGACGAAGTGAACACTTTTATGTTTGAGGTAATTGCAGAATAATTATTTAACACTCTAGTTATATGGCTAAAAATGTTTGCTAGGTAATACACACGATGGTATGCAGGGTCATGATACAACGGCAATGGCTATAAGTTGGTGCTTGTTCCTTTTGGGAACAAGCCCTGAACACCAGACTAGAGTTCATGAAGAATTGGACACAATTTTTGGCAACAGTGACCGTAAAGCTACAATGGCTGACCTTTCTCAAATGATTTACCTGGATATGTGCATCAAGGAGACTCTTCGCCTCTATCCCAGCGTCCCTCTGATAGGACGAGAAACGGAGAAAGAGACTAATATCCGTAAGCATTAATTGCCAATTCATTCAATTTGCTCGAAATCTGCCATACAACCTGCTGATGTGATTTTGCCATCAATAAACTTTGAACAATGAACTTTTATAAAACTTGACAGGTTTACTTGGCTCAACTCCCTTGTACTTTCAGTAGGTACAACTTTTCCCAAAGGAACTACTCTGATTATAGTAACAAACAACATACATCGCTTGCCCAAGAATTTTCCCAACCCGGAAGTCTTCAACCCGGATCATTTTTTACCCGACCGAATTGCACAACGACATCCCCTTTCTTACATTCCGTTCAGCGCAGGACCAAGAAACTGCATTGGTTGGTATTCAGTGATATAAAACTGTGATTTCCCCCCCCCCNCCCCCCCCCCCCCAAGTATACACATTGTCAGGCCACGATCGCCTTCCCCTCATCACCTCTTCACTAGCAACTCAATTCAAGTAATAAGTAATATTACGATGTGTCATTGAATTCATTGTACTGAACTAAGTTATTTTTGTATAGATCCGTCGATACAACGGTACAGCTCATTTCAGCATTATAAAGGAATACATCGAATGATACCCTGTATCGTAAGGGTTGGCTATTTCGGACACTCTTTCTATAATACAGTATTTCCCTGTCATGGTTAGCTAATAATGATTTCGTGTCTTGATCGTCAAATTTTTTAATGTACTTTACTAGGCTCTTTCAAATTGCGAATATTATTATCAAGATGACTACATTGTTTTCTTACGGAGAGAATAAATACTTATGACATGCTCAAAATAGACTCTCCCAATGTTGGATTTACATTATGAGCCGTCACGCCGTTTGATAAGACTGAGTACTACTATATGTTTGGAGTTAATTAATGATAGTGTCTTTCTCTTCTTCCTTGGACTCACAGGACAAAGGTTTGCCATGATGGAGCAAAAGGTGATCCTATCGGCAATGCTGAGAAAATTTCAAGTCACAGCTCTTGAACGAAGAGAAGATATTACCGTCATCCCAGACGTTATCTTACGCCCAAAATCTGGACTTCGAATTCACATTGAGCCTCGCTGGAACGCAACGGAAGAGATGTTATGAACTTAGTAATGTTTCAAATGGCAAAATTCAGCCACTTGTGGGTGCAACGTGTAGAAATGTATAGAAATGCACTCGGGTTTATTGGAGAAGCGGGAAACTATTTTAAAGGAACCTTTATTTTGAGTATATGAGTAATTATGCTATTGCAGTCAATAAAGTTGTGACTATTGCATGTGTATACAAAATAATTAATGAAATTATTTATGTAGGAATTGTTCTGAAAGAGAGATTTTACTGCTGCGAGATGTTTGTATTTGCTGTTGACGTGAATGTGTTGATGGGTGAAAATGTAGTGCCGCTCCATAAACTAAAATGTAATTAATATATAATTTTGTTTTCCGCTGCGCATATCAACTTTGGTGTGTCAATCATCACAGATCACACGCCTACCTCTACCAGTAACCTTACCAATTCTGCTCTGTGCCATGAAACAACATTTACTGCCCAAATAAAACTGTATTGGCCCAATGTCACCATGCCATTCCCAAATTTTTGGAATTTTTGCAAATACTTGACAAATCATTGTACTCCAACGAAAATATCACTTCACGTCACCAGTATGTGACAAAACTTTGATATGCATCAGATTTTCCCTGCACCACACCCATTTTGACTTTTTGAGCATCGCAGTGACTATTATTTCTGATCCCTCCTGTGGCGATATTAAGTCAATTAATGTGGCATTTTATAACACCATAGGGACACCACAGTGTGAAGAATCATGTGGTACAGTACTGAGTACAGTACAGTACAATCTGATCGTGTCTCTGATGCACAAGGTGTATACCAACTGAAATGTCAGTTTTTTGACATTAAGCTCTTTATTTTTACGCAGTTGCTTTAGAACAGCTACTTTTAAAGGTTATGATATTTCAGGCGGCCCAAAATCTCTGCAACGTTGTGCACCAGTGGTAAGATAGACAATGGCACCCTGCACTTACAAATTGTCCGCCAAAAGAACACCTAGCGGCAGGTGGTTAAATCATACATTCCAATACTGCCCGCTAGATGCCGCCACATGGGATCCAGTATGGCTGCCCCTATTACACGGTGAGGCCAACTGGCCAAGGCGGCTGTGCAGGTGATTGCGACGCGGCTATTTTCGCCGGACTTTGTCCCGTTGTGCTTCCTTCCACTGCTCTGTCTTGTTGACCTCTAAATGGCCCGCAGCCAACTGCAGTCCAAAGTCCTCCGCATGTACAAGTCGTGCCTGCTGGCTGCCAGAGACAAGCCCGGCTTCTCCCACATGGTCCGCAGTGAGTTCCGCAAGAACTCTTCTGTACCAAAGACTGATACCCTAAGGATCGAACACTTGCTCAGGCAGGCAGAGAGGAAACTCAACATGATGCGGGATCCAAACGTTAGCGGAGCAGGCAGGTTCAAAGAGTAGGAAGGAAAGAAGGAAGAGGAAGCGATGGTGCCACTACCCAGAGTTGGGGTTCTAAGGCTGGGTCTGATCGGATATGCACAAGGATTCAGGGTGCAGAAGGAGTTGGAGAGGAGGCACTTGGAAGATCTCAAGGGACCAGGACATGATGTCATTGTGCTGACCGAGCATAGCCCTGGTATATATGGACACTCTCCTCTTGTCTTGTAATTAGTGCTTCCTGTGGTCACACTACAGCACCTGCTTATAGTAAATCTCTGCTTTTGCTTAGGCAAATATTTTAAAAATCCATGGTTTTTACTAGGAAAAGGACTAGCAGGCCATCTACAGTCACAAGCCCAAGATGTGTCGGAAAGGCAGCAGACTTTCCTTAATTCAGTAACCATCCGTTCCAAATGAAAGAGTCATGTTTAAAGGGTGATAAAATAATAATCTTGAAAACATAGGGCCAACACTGCACTGGTGGCATTGATGTCAAAGGGAAGCAATGATGAGTGATTCAGGACTGAGATACGGATATTTTATAAGTTGTGTGCCATACCTCTATGATTTATTATTGGGGAAGGTTAGGTTGGGTTCCTAACCCAACCGTATATCATAAAGTATCATTTCATTACCATCCTATCATAATCGCAACCCAAAGTGATTTGCCACATGTCTGTAAGGACACCAACTCGGGATCACTGATCCATCCAGTCTGATGGTGTATCAATCAGTTGTGCTATGCATTTGAGAGTCCCTTCTGAAACACATGCATGGAGCATTTTACTTTCAGTGATAATGACATACCAGTATTCAGTTGTGATAGTGTTGCCCGCTGAGTATACGTAATGCAACATTTTACTTGGGGAGAGATGGCATATATGCACCTGGCTTACTGTGCAAGGGAAGGGAAAGATAGTAGTAGTAGTAGTATTTATTTCTTTTACCCAGGTAGGCTTCCACCTTTACATGGGGGAGGTCCCCGTGGTATTTACATTAAATGCACTACGTCACTTACATATAGTACATAATATTGTGCTCTCTATAATATAATGGAGTGTTTATTTCAAAAAAACAGCATGCAAAACTAAACAATAGAAAAGGGGAGGGAGGGAGGGAAGGGAAAGATACATAAGATCCTGCGAATGTAAGCTAATTTCTTAGAACTAACTAGACTAATTAGATTTATAAATACAAGATAGCGAGGCCCCCACCCAAAAATGGAAAGGGTGTTAATTTTGTAGTGTACCAGGGATTTGTCTGTCTGAGTGGGAAGGAGCCAAAACAACTAAGGCCATCTGGCTTTTGGAAGATGCATAGATTGGAGAAATAGAGGGAGACACAAATAGAGAAGGAAGAGAGCACTGGTTTATACTGTATTACCTCTCATAAAGCGGCATGCCAGTATAAAACGAAGTCGACCACCATGCCGGTATAACCCGGGGGTGGCTGTCTTGCCGTAATAGCCGAGATAGAGTTCCGTAATTTTGATCCTTGCCCAATTTTTTTGAATGTGTCTGGTACCATACTAAAATAATGTTACAATGAAAATGGGTGACTACAGGCTGTGAGAATATGCAAGTTCTGCTGCACAGTGCATATAAAAAATGTAGAGTGTGTGACCAATCCCATCATCAGCCTTCTTTGAAAGGGGAACCCCCTGCTCCAACATATGTTTAAATAGAGATTATTGCCAGACACTGCAATTGAAAACAATATATGGTACGGGTACCCTATTCGGAAAATGTGCCTTTTCGATAGCCTTTACGTGCATTTAGATTTTCAGGCAAATGTCAAGTTCGGAAAGGATAACTTATGTGAAAACCTCGCCTTATACCGGCATGCCGGTATAGCCACCAGATCATGCATTTCTAAAAACTGGTCGACCTCGACTGCACCGGTATGCCGCTTTATGAGAGGTAATACGGTATATCATTAATGTTTTTGACTTGATACTGTAGTATGGTCTGTATGGAGAATAATGACAGTTGTCGTAACACAAAACTGCATAAATGTATTGTATGCATCAAATCTGTAAATATGTATGTATGCAGTATTGTACAGGGTGGTCCGCGGGAAATAGTACATTTAAGATTGGCAACCCTGTGGTTAGGAATCTATGGTGGTGCCAGCTATCGAGACAAATCGAAGACAGGCAGTATGCCATTCAGTTCGCCATGAGTCACTGGCCAGTAGAGTTACGTGTCCGGGCTGTGGACGCCTACGCTCGCCAGAAGAGTGTTGTAGCCAGAACGACCTTTGACAGTCAACGCCGAGCAGTATGGGAACATGATTGAAAACTTTTTTGTTCCGGAAGTGAGAAGAAAAGGCCTTCTCAATACGGCATTTTTCCGGCAAGATGGGGCTATGGCCCACACGGCCCGCAAGACGATGGTTAAGCTGTTCCAGTTCTTCCTGAACCGTCTGATCTCATGATTTGGAGATGAGTCATGGCCGACCAGGTCTCCTGATCTTACGGCACCAGATTTCTTTCTTTGGGGCTACCTCAAGGACGAAGTTTTCTCGAGGGGGCTGCACACCATTCAGGAACTTAAAACTGCAATCAGAGATGAGATTCAGGCCATTCCCACTCACAGGGAACCTCTCGAAGTGTCACTCGAAGTTCAAGGTGAAATATTTTTTTTCGGGTTCCTTATCAGCTAGAAGGACAACACCCTTCTGGAGAAATCCTCGATCTCAAGCGTTTTCGAGATACAGGGGTCAAAAGGTCAAGAATGGACCACTTTATGACGGCCCTGAGGAAGCTATTATTAGTGCTATCGGGAGATTTTTGGGATCTAAAGGTTTCTTGGGATGGGGAATACAGTGGCATAACCAAAAATCATCAATTATGCACATGAAGGGTACTTCTCAGGGAAGGGGGTGAGAGGTGGGGGGACAAAAATTACTATAAACAAAGTATATTCTACTCCTTACGTCTTTAGACAGCACTGACTGGACACCCAAGTTGGTGAATTTCATTAACTATATCATGTAAACATGAATTAGGTAGAATTTCTGAAGCACTCCTCTTGACGAAATTCACCAACTTGGGTGTCCAGTCAGTGCTGTCTAAAGACATAAGGAGTAGAATATAGTACTTTGTTTATAGTAATTTTTGTCTCCCCACCCCCTTCCCTGAGAAGTACCCTTCATGTGCATAATTCATGATTTTTGGTTATGCCACTGTATTCCCCATCCCAAGAAACCTCTAGATCCCAAAAATCTCGCCGATAGCACTAATGATAGCTTCCTCAGGGCCTTCGTAAAGTGGTCCATTCTTGACCTTTTGACCCCTGTATCTCGAAAACGCTTGAGATCGAGGATTTCTCCAGAAGGGTGTTGTCCTTCTAGCTGATAAGGAACCCGAAAAAAAGTATTTCGCCTTGAACTTCGAGTGACACTTCGAGAGGTTCCCTGTCAGATGATTCACCATGTCACGAGGAACTTCCGCGAGCGCTTGGAGCAATGTATTGGTGCCGGTGGAGGACATTTGCGTGATGTTATATTCAAGAAATAGACATGGTTTTTTGTGTTCCAGAAATGGCAATATGTGCACATATGATAGGCACAAATAAAATTTGTGTAATCTTGTATAAGTTCTGGTATTCCTCATTTTATTTTGTACTATTTCCCGCGGACCACCCTGTATTACTGGGTGCATGAATATATTTTTACAGATTAGATATAAAATAATGTATTTATACAGTTCTTGTTATGCTGACTGTCTTTATTCCATACTGTCAAGTCAAAAACATGAATGATAATAAGGAAGATAGGAATGAGTGGTTTTTATTCATGTTTTTGACTGGATGACATTGATCTTTACAGTTTACACAGTTGGCATCCGAACTGCACCATATCCTGAGTCAGAAGCGACACGCTTGCGCTCCCTGGGAGCTGAGTTTATCCGCACAAACCGTGGCGGGCTCATCACCTTCCATGGACCTGGTCAGCTGGTGGCCTACCCAATACTCAACCTCTCACACATGAAGAAAAAGAGTGTACGATGGTACGTGTGTCACATAGAGCGGACAGTCATTAAAGCACTGGACAAGTTAGGAATTAAAAGTGGATTGGACCCACCAAATACAGGTGTTTGGGCTGCAGGTAAAAAGGTGTGTGCTATTGGTGTGCACGTGAGCAGATACATTACGACACATGGACTAGCACTAAATTGCAACACTGACCTGAGGTGGTTTGAACATGTTGTGCCCTGCGGAATTCATGGGAAGGGTGTCACATCCATAACTGAGCAGCTTGGAAGGGTGGTTCCACCAGATGAAGCAGTGGAGCCACTTCTCAGTGCTTTCAAGGAAGAATTCGAGTGCGAATTGTATGACGTAGAAGAGCCATTTTGTGTTCAGGACGTGAGATAAGATTGACAGTGCATGGTAGATTCTGTTGAAATGGCCACTACTGATTTGTAGTTGCTGTAGAATGTGATCTGTGAGTGTAGGAAAAGATAGCAAAAAATAAATGATTCTTTTTTATTGGATTTTTAAATATATTTTAAACTTGAGGTTACTTTTAAATATTCCTGGTAAGAATAAATGTGAAATTATAGTTCACAAGTCAAATCTTGAATCACTTCCCTATTTCCTGTGATACTAGTCAACCCATACTTGGATTGAAGGCTCTGACTGATGATGACAGAGGGGTTTTGATTGTCGCTCCTCGTTACAGCGGGATTTCTATGAGGGATGCCTTCACAGGTATGATTACCTTCCACCACTAAATTATCATTCACAGATTGAATCATATTGAATTAATCCACAGCAGATGAAAAGGCTAGAGAAATCAGAAAATAACACTTAAAAACATATTGTATGTACTGGAAAATTATTTAAATCAACATAAGTTACTTATTTGACATTGATGAAGCATACTGAAATCATTTTGATCTTATCTGTGTATGGATCCATGTAAGGAAGAGAAATTTGCCATGCAATTATTATATTTTTTAAAGGTACATCCCAGCTAGTTTTATCTATTATCCAGGTCTTTTATTGATGATCTTCCCACAAAGTCAGCCAGTAAATTCAACAAATTGCATGTTGATTGATGAACATTTCGTCTACTGTTCCACCATCAGTAAGACGTTGGAATATGGAGACATCTCTGTAAGTTGACTATTGTATTCTCACCAAAAGTAATTTGAACACATGATACGAAATTGTTCCACAGATCCAGGGAGATGGTTCATGGGAGATATCCAACGCCGTGAAGGCGGCAGGTTTCACTAACGCCATGGTTCTGTGGAAGCAATTCGTTCTATCTGCCTCTCAGGATGGATATATCTACATATTCAAGAAGGTGTGTTCCACAGATATTTGCTTCAACTAAAGGGTTAGAAACTTCCAAGAAATGGGTGTAAGAGAAGTGTAACTGCCCATATCCAGCCTGTAACGTAAAGAGTAACCTGCAACACTTCTACCAGTAACTGCCTGCAAAAATATGTAATCAGTATATCTGCAGCTCCTGTACAATTCCAAATTTCAGGGTAAAATCAACTTCTTTGCATAGTTGTGATTTTAATGAGTGTAAGTGGCTGCTGTCTGATTCAAAAACTATAATTTCCTGGCCATTTCAGATTTTACATAGCTTAATGCGCTGGATACCTTCTCGTTCTGACATCACGCTTGGACATTGAGTTTTTATTATAATGATTAATGATCTTATCAACAGCGACATTTCTTATATTGTTTCGGGGGGGGGGGGGGGGGNTTTGTTGCCAAATTCCGTGGTGCCGGGAAAATGCTTCGCAGCATTGCCGTTGCGCACGGAAAGGTACATTTCTCTTGTTTCAACCTCTATCCAGCTTAACAAAATACAAAAATTATTTCCGATTATCCTAGTCCCCTACTCGGGAAGTGAAGATGGCAGCGTGAAAATTCAGGGTCTTCCCAGTATGCATGAACTGCAACATTTGAAGTCAGCCGAGTACCTTTAATTTAAAGGGATAATTTTTACTCTGGCATCAAAATTAATGCCTTTTTGTGTAACATATGTGGGAAAAGTTTACAGGCTGTGAATCTAGTTTTGAAATGTTTAATGTACAATGTCATTTAGTGGTGCGGCGCTGTTGCTAGTATACGTCAATCACTGAATTGTTACCCAGTTTTTACCAGGGTTGCTCTAAATTTATCCAGTATGGGGGAGGTGTGGTGGCCGTGATGGTAACGTCACGGCTTGCTGAGTGAAAGGCCCCAGGTTCGATCCCCGCCTGGGGAACTTTCCTTTCACCTTTGTCAGGAGGGTCTCTGACCTGCACCAAGGAGGTGTCTGGCAACCTAACCTCCTGGGGGACAGCACATGGCCCAATAGCAAATGACACTGCACCTTGCACACATGTTCCCTCCCCAAAAATCCCTATCCTTTCCCATTGTCCTTGTTTCCTTGCACCGGTGAATGAAGAGAAAAATATACAGAAAACTGATGGTGGTATGCCACCCCCCTATAGCTCCCATAGAGGGACATCACGGGGTAATATTTTTTAAAAAAATAATAATAAATAAATCCAGTATACCAGTAATGTTTAATTGAGGGCACAAAAGTAAAATTTTCCCACAGTTAGCATTCATAAGATAGGTCATGATTTAATTTAAATTGATCATTTTTACTCTTGTATAAGATTTTGAAGTCTTTTTGTGTAACATACAGGGTGTATCAGAGTCATGGGTCAAGCGCACGCGAGGGGGTGGGGAAAAATCGTTGGTGGCGATAACCCCGGTTGGTTTGATAAAACAATTAGAAATAAGGGAGTAATCGATTTTTGATTACAGCAATATGGCGTGACGTCACATCCTTGACGTTCGAATTGAGAGGTGCGGAAAGGCGAGTACGGTGCGTCCAGCGGCTCTCTAGCCATGCCGGTTGCACTGAACAAGGTGCTCTCATGCTCTCCCGCCTTCCCACGCAAAGCATGGGACCGTGCTTGGACCTCGGCAACCCCTCTTCACGACCTGCCCATGCAACGGTGCACCAGGAAAAGGCGGAGGATGTCGAGCACCGATGTCTTTGTACAAGTGTACAGGCAGGAATGACAGTACGCATACCATGTAGACGTAATCCTCATCGGAAAACCGCGAATAAGGTTTCCTGCGGTGGACAGACGGCTGCGTGAGGCCGGTACATTGCGAGGCAGGCGAGATACGTCAGGTACGTACAGTTAGTACAGTGTCTAGTACACCGGTACTGTAGTACAGCACTGCACTGGCTGGATAATGCCTGTGTACAGTAGTGTACGGTACTGTAACAGTACTGTATCGCACAATGCACCTCGTACCGCACCTACAGTACCATGGCAATGGACGAAGACGTTCTGGACATGCTAGACATGGACCCATTGATCAGCACCCGTGAAGTCGGTCGTAGAGTGCACAGCATTCATTCCAATGTGTGAAGGATCATCCATGACAGCATCCGAGCGAATGGTTGCCAGTTCCAGCATTTGCTGTAGTCACGGTATGCGTACTGACAGTATGCATACCGACTTCACGGGTGCTGATCGATGGGTCCATGGCTATTTTGAGCTTCAGACCTGGAAGTGACATACCTGCTCCATGCTGTCCAGATGCGGGCTTAGTCCTCCATGGCAACAATATCTTGTGCTCAATGATCACAGCCACTGTACTGTACTGGGAGCAGGTTGAACATTGTGTTGAACATCTCCCATATCTTGATGGTGAACCTCTTCTTACATTCGGTCAGGAATCCATAGTCCTTGTTGATCGAGGCGCACTCGTGGTTGCTCCTTGACATGTAGAACTGGGTCGGATACCTCACCTTATAGCACAAAAGAAGCATTATCACCTCCAGTGAGTTTCAGCCTTGATCCATGTAGTCTCCTAAGAAAAGGTACCTGCCGGATGGACAGGAGGAACGATCTATACTACGCGAGGAAGTGGAGAGCATGTCCGAGTGCATCTGACCATGGCAAAGCCAAATAACGTTCGTGACAATTTTCAGAAAGGGACACCTGCCCACACCTTCTCTCCCTCCCACCCAATGAGCCTCGAGTATCCCTATCTATCCTACCACTGATTGGTGCTTCTATGAAAGGTCACCTACGCTACATGCGTCCCTTTCTCAAAATTGTCAGACCATACCTACCACCACTTCTCTGCACCATCATCCCTCTACTCTGGCACTTCAGTGACTGATGTGCTGAAGAGAGAATCCAGTAGGCTGAAAATTATAAACTACAGTGCCCTTTAGAGGTGTGGCGACAAAATCAGGCCTTTCATATCAGAGGCTTGCTTAATTTCTGAAGGGTGACAACAATGTAGCCTGCATGTGCCATGATGTGTTTATAAAATCAATACAAACAAAACCCACTATTTAAAATCTTGTTTATTTACAGTCACACGATTTTTAAAATTCCATCCAATATGCAAAGAAAATAATTATGGTCCTTTATTTACAGTCAGACAGTTAAAGCCTCGGTTACACATTGATTATAAAAAGAGCATCACTTGTACCTAATGCTTCCTAGTAGTGACCCTTGTGGCAACAGGAAACCAGTGCAGGATACAGGGGTCCCAAACCCAGAGTCCTGACTCATGCACCTGTATCTACCTAGTGTGTTGACAGAGCAGCTCTGGGTCAATCCTGAGGAGTCAGGTGACCCATAATGGTGGACATCTGGAACTGCCAATGGAGTAGTCTCTTCATCTTCCGTGTCACTTAAAACTTGGGCCATGTGAGGCACAAATGATTCCGGCTGTTGGCATAAATGACACTTAATTAAAGGACTCTTACAGTAACTAAAAATAAAAGATGTGAAATCTCTTGACTAAATGTCACCAAGAGAATACAAAAAGCTTCAGATAGGTCATACAGGCTTCCTAGAAAGCCATGCCTTCATGCTCAATAAAATCTAGTGCTTCACATCCTACTACAGCTAGAAAAACAGTAGTGGTTCATATCCCACATTGCAGCTATGGCTTTTTTTCAGGCAGCATAGGGCACAAGAAGTTCCTAAAGGCCGGTATCCACGTACAAGATTTCTCGCATACGAGGAGCCAACTGTGCATGCCTGGATCCGAGGAACGAGGAAAAGTTGAAAATTTTCAACTTTAATCCCCTTTTCGAGGGACAAGAGGGGCCCTGAGGCGACAAAGAATCCGTCTCGATGTACAAGATTTCTCGCGTAAGAGGACTCGCATACGAGGAACTCGCACGTCGATACCAGCCTTAATGCTTCTTGATTCTTTCTGCAGATGTGACCTATAGAGATAAGTTCTTTCCAGAAGTGATCCAAAATGATTGCTGCTGGTATAGAACTTCCCTTAGGCCCAATTCCTCAATGACTGCAAAATTAATGGGTTGAATTTTGAATAACCCAATAGTCGCATTATTCAATGAGCCTTGCCATGAAAATACTATTTCTGCATTCTGAAAAATGAATTAAAATATTTTTTCTCTTATGCATGAGTGTGCAGAGACTTTTGAATCAGGGCTTGTATATCCAGAGCTGGTGTTGTCAGATAACTTGGCTCCCTGGAGCCACACTAGTGTCTTCCCATTATACTCGTAGGTCACAATGTAAATGTGTAAGGGTCCAAAAAAAATTGTTTCTAGCTTTGCATTAACATGAGTGATGTACAGGGTAGTCAGCAGGATTACAATTTTTCAGCTGACAATTTCATGGTTTCTGACCTGGCTATATTTCAGAAAGCTAGCAACATTTCCTTTGCATGTGAACCCCATTCTCTCCCCTCAATCATTTGGTAGATCACTGGCAGTGGCATTTTCAAATTTGGCTCCCTGCAATAGTATAGGGATAATTTGATCCCGCATTCAGATCTTCCCTTTCAACAATGTAAAGAGGATATGTGGAGTGACCAATCAAAACGCAACAAACGCCAACAAAGCCATTTCGAGATATTCAACAAAAACCTATTGCTCCCAAATGGAATGTGACCAAGAAACAAAATGTGCAGTACATTATGCCCATATGCACAGGTGGTTAATGGTGTATGTTAATGAAATCAGGAATTGTCTAGTCACGAGAAAAAAAATAATCAAAATTTGACTTATTGCGTTTTGATTGGGCACATGTGTCAGATGTTGCGTTTTGATCGATCATTATCATTGGCCGTATTATTACACTGTGATAAATTCTTAGTTTCTTCTATCAGCAGGAACCATGATACCATATCCTTGACACTAATTATTATCTAAACACAATGCTAATCACGAGAACATTATTAGCTATTTTTTTAAATTTTTATTACTTATACACCCTTCGGGGTTGGAGTGAGTCGATGAGAACAACATACGTACTACTGTAGTAGTAGTACTGTGTGGGTTGGTTAGCTTACTCTATGGGGTTGGTAAGATATTGGCGGCCATTTGTAACAGTTGCGCATCGCACTCTCTCATTGGCTGCTTGGTGCATCTTGCGTTTTGAAGTAGCCGGTATGGGTCACATATTGCGTTTTCAAGCAACACTCCATTTTTCAGCCCTTATAACACGGTAGATATTGCATTTAGAAATGTCACAATCTAACACGCACGTAGACCCGAGCCTCAAGGATGTGCTACCACCTATAACTCGATTTTGAAAATTTTGGCATTTGTTGCATTTTGATTGGTCACTCCACATATCATGGTACCATGTACGTGGGTTGTTTCATAAGTCGTTGCACGTATTTTTTAATTCAAAAATGGTAGCACATACAGAGATGACCTTTGCTGAGTTTTGAAGCACTGGCGTTTACAATTTGATCTAGCATAAAAGATGTCGCCCATATCGCAAGGGAGGCAGGGAAACAAAAGGGGATCATGACCCCCCCACTGCACCATCGCCCTAAGAAGGGTTGAGCCTGACGCGCTTGGAGCTGTTGGACGCTGCATGCTGGACACTCTGCGATGGACAACACCGGAGCTTGCTTTCGAGTGTGGGACAAATCAGAGCACTACGACCAGAGCCATGATTGTGTCATCCATCGCCACAAACCGTTTGAAAAAACCATCACCCTCAATGCGATCGAGTTCCAAGCGAAGGCAAAATGATGGCTCTTTTGCACCTCAGAGAGATGGTGAGGAACCAGTGAGGATGTCAACTTCCTGAGACCTTTCAGTCTTTCCGAGTCCTAAGCATAGTGCTCCGACTCGTCCCACACTCGAAAGCAAGCTCCATCTCCGAGTGTCCAGCATGCAGCGTCCAACAGCTCCAAGCAAATCAGGCTTTGGCCTTCTTAGGGCGAAGGTGCAGTGGGGGTGGTCACGATCCCCTTTTGTTTCCCTGCCTCCCTCGCGATATGGGCGACATCTATATGCCAGATTAAATTGTAATCACCAGAGCTTCAAAACTCAGCAAAGGTCATCTCTGTATGTGTTACCTTTTTTGAATAAAAAAATATGTGCAATGACTTATGGAACAACACACATACAATCATTATTTTATTGCATCACCCCCTCTATCATATTGTGTCATACCCCTGTATACATCCTCTCCATGTCATGAATAAGGAGCAGTCTAAAAAATGTGCAATCTTAGGACACCTACAGCAGCAGTCTCTAACCAATGTTCTGTGGTTTCAAAGGTTTCTGGAAAAATCATAATTAGGCCCGTATACATAATGGATTTTCGAATGCGGAGTCAGAGTTAACCCCGAGTTGAGAGCGAGTTGACTCCGTGTTCGTATACATAATGGGAGTTTAACTCCGCGCGGCGGAGTCGAGTCGGGGTC
>JYFJ02007326.1:0-16808 GCA_000934665.2 Catajapyx aquilonaris
CCGGGTCTTTTTCCGCTTTTCACCCGACATGCCGGGGCAGAATTGCACTCCCTACTCTGCCCGGGGCCAGCAGAAAATGTCTGGTGTATTTCACAGAGTCAGAAATTACTAATATTCAGCACCCTCCCTTGGGAACTTCCCCTTCCCCCTAAGAGGGCTCTGCCCTATCACGGGGTTTTAAAAAAAGAAGAAAAAAGAAGAAGAAAAGAAGTAGGATCCTTTCAGTATATGTTCCTGGGCTTAGCTCAATTTTGACATTTTTGTGGGTTGACCCATTATTGCATAACACCGTCCATTTAGGCTGACACTTGAAGCTAGGTAGGCAGCAAGAAAATTTTTATCCAAAATCTACGTTTTCGTGTTTTTTTTATAGATCACTGGCATGGTTGTAAACAGCTCCCCGCAACTAGCTCTCTTTTCCCATGCGCTTAGCTGGTCCACTATCCCTGGAGGTAGAGTCCGAATACCCGGATGTAGAGCCACGTATCAAATCGCATTCTGCCAGACGTCTCTGAACCATTCTGAACCTACCTAGATTGTCAACTCCCAATTAGCTCCTGTTTGCAGATCCACCCATCTCCCACCAATTGGAACTGTCCAAATCGCATTCAGGTGGCTGGTGCGGTGGATCTGCGAACAGGAGCTGATTGGGAGTTGACAATCTAGGTAGGTTCGGAAGGGTTCAATGACCCCCACCCCCACCCCCCCCCCAAAAAAAAAAAAAAAAAAAANAACAGGTGTTTTGATCCAGGGCTCTATATCCAGGTTTTTGGATTCTACATCCGGGGATAGCGGACCAGCTAAGTGCATGGCCTAGATAGGAAATTGTGGGGGGCTGGTTGTAAATGTGTACCCTTTAACATGTATTCAAGCATAATCATGGTTAGACTCTGATACTTCCTTTTGGAAATGTATTATGAATAATTGTGAGTAATCACAATCAGTATATGCTTCAAAAGGAGTGATCTACACCTCCGATTTTTCCATGTTCTAATGAACAAGCTTCAATACAAAAAGGGTAGCTAGTTGGCTGGTTTAGTACTTACATTGCGTGTGTTTTATACTTTTATTAATTGAAAACTTGAACCTGGCTTGCCACATGTAATCAGATATGAAATTGCTTTCAAATTAATAACACTAACTTGCACAGCACCTAGTTAATAATACTGCAACTCTTGTACAGTACAGTATGATCAAGCTTGCAGCCAAATACAGAAGCACAGAAGCACAGCATTGTTATTTCTCTGAAAAATTCCTTGCACCTAGTCCATCTGGATCTCACCTTAGAAATATAGGTGGTAATGTTTCCTCGCCTTCCTGTAATATATCTAATGTTCCTTGGTCTCCTTGCACCCAACAAGGTGGCCCAGGCATGAAGTTTCTTCTGTAAAACTACAGAAAGTGTTGTTCACTTTCAATTCCTTGTACGAGACTTGAACAGGGATCACTGTCCACAGTTTATTGAACATGGTCTGCATTTACAAGACTGAGCAAATTACAAGATCACATTCTTTGTTTCCCACATACAAAAGTACAAGATGATTACGTCAAAGCATTTACTTTTTCTGAGACAGTTGTACAGGTAACAAAGTAACAAGGTAAGGTAACAAAAGCTACCAGGTTAGTACGTACATGTAAACTTTGGGATGCTGTTGATAACTTATGGGCTAATATCAACTAAAGAAGCACAATCAGCTGCTTCACACTGCCTTCTGCACACTTACATGTAAAATCCCATCAACATCACGTGAGAATAAATACACAAGATATTCTTGGTAGTACCATAACATGAGATGCAGTGTTCTACAGAGAGTACAAAAAGTCTACTTCCAAACTTCCTTCACACACTTTGCAGGGGGCTGTCACCTATTACTGTTTTTACACATCTGTCATCCTTTTCAAAGCCTCATGTGCCACGATAATAGAATGCGATATAGGACTTGTTGCACACAATGGTGCCTGCTATTTCAGAGTTGTCACTTCGATGTGATAGAATCAATAGTTTAATCTTGGGCATAAGTCTCAGAACATTTATGATGAAACGCTGCCATACATGTTGCTCATTTTATTCCCATTTCACAAGAATTAATAATAATAATATATTATTATTATTATTATTACTCAAAGAATATTGAAATAAGTGAAGTAGAGTTTTTGAAACTCAAATAGTTTCTTATCCAAGATGACTTTCAGAAACATCCTGCATATGTTCTTGATAAATATGCACCTCAACCTATGCATTAATGTATATATTACATGGCATTAAGTTCACACTCAAGAAGTGCTTATGAAAATGAGCAATAAAATTAAGTTAAATTGAGCTGCTAATGCAAATGAATAGTTTTTAACTTGAAGTCAGTGTGCTAACTGTAAGCCAGTCTGAACTGCATTACTGGTAAGCAAACTGCTCTGAAGTAGCCATAAGCATAAGCGATATTACACATTTACCATGCCACTCTCAGAATTATCCCAGTTCCATCTAACCAATACATCAAGTAACTCAGACACCCATATCAAGTCGATTCATTGTAGTCTGAACTTGTAATGAATCAATGTAGATACCAACCACAGTCGAAGAATAGTAACGTCTGGTGACTCCCCTCCTATCGCCTTTGAGGGTCTGATGGGGTGGTTTGCAGCAGGTGGCCTCATGACAGCACTTTTCTTCAAGGGCTAGACTTGTGGTGCCCCCACCGGACTCCTCTGAACTTTCGTAGAGTGGAGCTCCATGAGCGCTCACCGAAGGGTGTAGTAGTATATTTACTCTATGGCGCACACGGAGCTCCTCTTCTACATAAGTTCAGAGGAGTCCGGTGGGGTCGCCACAGGTCTAGCCCATGAAGAAAAACGCCAAAAGCGCTATCACACAGCCACCTGCTGCAAACCACCATGTCAGACTCCCAAAGGCGTTAAGAGGGCAGTGACTAGACCTTACTATTCTTATGCCCGATTGCACCAACATAATTACTGATTAACGAAATTATCGAATCGGTAATTTCAGTTGGTGCAATCGGGCATTAGATGCCAACTATCTCAATCATGTCTTTACACAGTATGCCACAGAATAGAAAGACCCTTGGTAAAATTGCAGCAACTTGGTCAAATGTTATTCACATAATTTAAAAAATGCCCCCTTTAAGATTTGAATTGCATATAAACAACAGGGCCAGGATCACGGCTAGGATATATGCAAAAACCTGTATGAGTATCTAAACCTGGGCTTTCCTGATTACCGCACAGTAATTGAACACAGTTATGTTCTGCAGACATCCAACTGTGGAGCTGTGTGTCAACGTGCCACAAAAACCTTTGCCCCCAAACTGCACCTGAATACAATTAAATTCAACCATCTTTGCAGATATCAGGTCAGGCTATTTATTGAGCAGGTGAGCTGCTTAGGTTTTACATGTGCATGATGATCACCACTCATCTCAGTTTAACCAAAGCAGATATCACCATCTTCGCCCATTCAGTCATGAGATCTGTAATTTACAACAGTACTTGCTATAGACTTCAGCTTGACAACACACAGGCCTGCACTGACATAACAGTAGCACATTCTTACATCACTACAATATCACACAGTAGTGGTCTGGATATTGCCGTTTTTGAGATGCGATACGTCTGCAAACTTGTCATCAGCTAATTAAATGCATAAGTTACTACAGTATTTACTTATATCAATGAATTCCCTAACTCATCATATGAAATGAATTTCCCTGAAATATTGACTTTGG
Organism: Catajapyx aquilonaris; assembly: GCA_000934665.2. Taxonomy (NCBI): domain Eukaryota; kingdom Metazoa; phylum Arthropoda; class Diplura; order Dicellurata; family Japygidae; genus Catajapyx; species Catajapyx aquilonaris. The sequence goes on from JYFJ02007326.1 coordinate 3,738, forward strand.
GCTTGAACACAGGGATTCCAACAATCAGCATGGCACCAGTTGCAGGATTAACTCTCACCTAACGAAACTGGCTGCAGTTTTGATATATCTAAAGATTTGCATATGTGATGCCCATTTTCCTCCAGTTCTTGGAAATCTGCATTTACAAGGTTCAAACGGTTGCCATTCATAACGAGTAACGCCATCCTGTGCATAAAGGCACAAGCAAAATGCACTACGACTGTTGTCTATGCAGCTTCATTAGACTACGGCAGGTGGGTAGGGGAGACTAATTGAGCTGGACGAGCAAAGATGGACCTGACTGCATATTGCATTCATAATGGATTCATTACGTAGGACAGCAGAGGGTTGCCACTCACGATCTTTTTTTTAAAAACAGTATATAAGAGTTGACAAATATATAACTTGTGGTAGGCCTATACCAGAAAAGTGTTCCTGGACATTATTGGTTTAAGATATTCTAAAATCCATCAGGATCTTCAAATTGACCTCCTGGAACCATCAAGACCTGGCTCAACAAAAAAACTATGGGTCTCCTAACAAAACCTTGCAGCTGGCAGCACCAACTTAACACACCAGATCTCACCTCTCAGCTAAATTGGCCAATTTTAATTTCGTCGTTGATCTGACAAAAGGGGGAATTCAAAATTTCATAATTTTACAGGACAGCCTAATGAAACCTGCAAACCCCATACAACAACATAGGATGGTGTTTTGATTTTCTGTTCCAACTCTGCCGCCACTTGCCCCATGTTTGCTGTTTTGTCAGAATGCGACTCAACCCTTGATGGTACTGCCAGAGGCAGTAATACTATTTTAGCAAAAATGTTGAATCCGCTCTTTTGTCAGATTAATGACGATTTCAACAGAGTTGAAGCTGATAGACAGCAGCATGATTTGAACAGTCTCACAATGTGTTCCATTGATATGGCAACCATCATCATCTAAAATATAGAACGTACAAGCACTAAATAACCAGCCCAGTATTCGAACCACTGGCAATTTAGTTTCAGCAAAATTGATATACCGGTACTTTATGCTAGAAACAGATAAATATGTAGCAAGCACAATACAATGCCAATGTGTCACCTCACATGCACAAGATGACATAATTAATGCCAACATGAAGTAGTGCAAAAATACACCACATTAGCAATGAAAGGACAGGAAGCTCATGGGAAAGGTGCGGAGGTGTGAGATTGTAGAAATTGGTTTTGTCACAAATCCTCATTTTATATAGTCAATATCCAAACTGCCATCAATTTATGCTCCTTCTCAGCCACATATAAAACTATTTGCAGGTTAGACCAAAACATATTCACCTGCACTTTGTTGCCATAAGGTAATGGACCATAGTGTATGTTCATCCATCAAAACATTTTGTACTGTATACACAGCTTTTGAGGTTGTTCAAAAGCAGCAATGTTAAGTTATTAACAGTGCCACAGTCTGGTAATGTATGACTCATACTATTTCTGGCAATTCAGGCTGAGATTAAGTTCCACTTTAAAAATGACCGCCTGACTGAAACAACGTTGCTAGACGTTTCCCTGCCATGATTTAGGCTTCAGAGTTTAGGCAGATTCCACATCTCAACAAAGCCTGGCTGTGGAATCACTATTTCTTGTTGGCAAAGCAGCCTACTTGGTCAGCCTCTGGCATGCAAAATATTTTTAAACAAAAGGAATAAGCGACGTCAAAGGTTGCTTTGAATAGCATCTCCATGGGAAACTGATCTTGTAGGTAGATTGACTGCCTGATTAGTTAAGTGGAGCCTTAGACTGGCTCTGTAATAGTACTGTCCTCACTTTTCTTGTCTTTTTGAATGTCTGTCAGGACGACAACAGTATATGGCGAGCAGTCCTCCAGCTTCAGAAAGCTACATAACCAACCATAAAAGCCTTTTTCAATGTCCAGGACTTCCTCACGCCAGCTGTCAAAGTACCACGACAGCTGCACAAATGCAGAGTATGTGCCAAGACCAAACATAAACATAACAATCACAAAAGGGTAAGAAAGTATTAGAAGTGGTGACACCAAAACCTTGCATAGCAAATTTTTCTCCTCACTACAAAATGTAAAAATGTTGTACCATGTCATGGTCCCCATGTAGAAGGAGTAGAAGGTGGAAATGACAAAGACAAATGGTAAGCACAAGAATGTCCACAGGAAGACATGGATTCCTTTTTTCAGGCCCCATATATTACAGTCTTTTGATTTGGCTCCACCTCTGGTCCTCTGAATGGATGCTTCCAAAACTTCTAACTCCTCTCTAGATATGTTGAGCTTGACATGGATGCTCTGGCCAGCCTTCTTTCCTCTCTGAATGGTCCCAGTCACAGTGAGATAATTGCTGCCATTGCCATCTGCTGCCATCTGTAAAGAGTCCTCCTCTTCATCTATGGGTGTACTGCTGTGATTCTTTTGCTGCTGCAGGTCATCTGAAGGCTGCAGACAGTCTGTTCCTGTTTCTGGTTCTTGGGTCTTAAGAGCTGTGCTTTCAGTCACCAACTCTTCACCTGCATCTTTCTTGATTTCATCCATGACTACAGCAGTTGCCGCTGCAATGTTGACTTTCTTCTTTCTCCGAGTGGCGCCAGAAAGGGAGTCAGTGCTCAGATGACCCTCGCTGCCGCTGCTGCTACCTGGATTGTCATCAGATTGTGATGGGGCAGAGGGAGATGGCAACTGAAGAGCACATGGCACAGATGGAGACTGTCCATTTGGAATCTGAAATTTCATTGTACCATAATTCCCCAACAACCTATTCAGGCTTGACCTCTAGAATGCATGCTTGCTACTTTTGGCACATCCCTTGCTCTGCTGAAATGGTACATGCAATTTATACTTACATCTTTCTTGGCTCCCACTGCTGGAATCAACTTCTCTTCAAGAATTGCTTGTTCCACTCGAGTCATTCTTCTGCAACCTGAAACATATTGTGTTATTAGGTGGCTCATGATAAACTCCGCGGGTGGATTGCGAAGACGGAGTTTAAACCACGGCTCAATTAGATCGCGGTTTAAACAGGCCATGTCTTTGCAATCCACCCCCCATGTCTGATCAATCCTAATGTTGCATGTGCAGGGACCATGAGGGCTATTTCGTTTATTAGGATCTGATGAGCTGTGAAAGGAACAAGATTGGCAAATCATGTGGGCGTGATTAGAGTTGACTTTTTCATGTTTACTGCTATTGTCCCCAACGTCAGTCACGGGGCTGGGAGGGGGCGACCAGGGTGGAAGGGGCGGATTGAGTGAACACAGAACCCGAAAATCGAAACAAGTTAGCACGGCTCTGTCTGATACCTGTCCACAGAGCCGTTCTATACGACCTTTTTCTTCGAAAAAGTCTAAAACGAGTGTGATGAACTTTTTAAAAATTGTGTCATAGGTTAGCTCAGTACCCAGGCACCTTCTAGGGGTAAGGCATACAAAAGCTGTTGCTGTATTACGACAAGTGCGAAGACTATGTGGAGAACTTCGCGTAACTTTAGCGAGCATTTTTTAACAATCTCATTGGATCTTAATTTTAAAATAGCAGTCGTATGTTGGTGTTACATTACTATGAATAGCTTTTGTATAGTACTTGACATACGTGAATGGCACATTTTTGTGTCTTTTATATTAGTCAACAATCTCACCTTGTAGCTACCCACCACCCTGGGCAGCTGTGTATTCGTCTGAATGATGAGGCCAAGCTGCCTCTCCACCCCAGCACTCTTGTCCTCTGCTTCCAACTACTAATCGAGAAAGGATGGAGAAATCAATACGAGTAGGGCCGGCCACACAGAGCAGGCGAACGACCTACCAGCCACCCCATCCCAAAGCCCCCCGCTCATTCCCTTACTCTGACTTGACTTGCATTACAGATGACACTCTAGATGGCAGCAGTATTCAAGGCACATCACAGGCACATCATTTTGTGGCGCACAATTTAAAGATGATTAAAGAGATGGTTGACGAGAGAGGCTCAGTCACCTCAATTATCAATAAAATTACTCCAAATTTGTTGCGTTAAAAATTCATGCTACACATCATCGTGAGAATGCCTGATTCTAGGGCTCTACCTTGGTAATAATAATTATAATAAATACCGACATACTAAAAAGTTAAGTCTCATAAAGTTAACTGAGACGAAATAGGTGTTTATCATATTTATGTAGAGTGATATAGAATGAGGCATTATCATTATGTGGAACATGAATATATTTAACTCATCAACAAATTTGGAGTAATTTTATTGATAATAAGGTGACTACATTTACGGTACGCGTCTGGCAACTAAAAGGTTTTTATATTTGGCAATTATCAATGAAGGGTTCTCCAGATTTTGCGGAAATCTCAAGTAAACATTATACCCGGATCATTTTAAGTGCCGTTCATAAGAAATCGTAAGGGTCGATTATTGATCCATATCAAAATAAAAAATTGGCCATCATCTTTGCCATTTTTTTACGGCACGAAAACAACCTAGCGAGAGGGGGAGGGGGAGGGGGGGGAGAGAGAGAGAGAGAGAGAGAGAGAGAGAGAGAGAGAGAGCCGGTGCGATAATTCGATACATCGACTGTCGATACGATATTTTCCTAATATCGAAGCAGTTTTCGATGCACTTTTAATTTCTTGGTTCATTGCTCTAATAGCACAAGAGGTGCCAAAAAGAATATAGCGAAATACGATTCCGTCCGGACAATGTTACACGTCTTGTAACATTTGCAGATAATCGGTGATTATAATTATGTTAAAATGTTAGCATCAGATTATATCGTTAGTCTGAGTCGAAAGACTACGAGTCTTTCCATACGACCCGAAGAACCCAGCAGTACACCACAAACCCATCCTGCATCATAAAATGCATTTAATAGGGACATTATTACTCTGCAATTAAATTCACCCCAATTTGACTGTCCCCCATTGGCCGCTATTGGCACACATTCTAGGGCAATTAACGTACTTCTCATGGATAAGTCTACCTCATGAACCTCATGAAAATGTATGTTAGTCCTATATTATGACATACCGGTACGTCGACTTGCTGTCCTTGCCACGCCATCAGTTGTACCTGCACCGTGACCTCATGCACACTCCCTTCCTTCCATCACGTGCTTCCATCAGGTCGACGCTGGCAATGGTCGCCATTGGCCGATTTTCACCCACCCCCTCCTTGGCCCAATAGTGCCAACAGAAATGGGGGCGTCATTCGTGTGAATATGACCTTGGACAAAAAAGCATATTGAAGTGTACAGTACCGGTACCGTGCCGGTACTGTACTGGCTACGGCTACACTATACTGGCATAGATGTGGGAAGATTTTACTCTTTTCAGCAATCAATTGGGCCATGTCGTACTTTTTTCAGCATGCACAGTAATTGCTGTTACTGAAGCTTACTTTCAATTAAAAATGGTAGGCCTATGGATGGTTCAGTCCAAAGGTTCAGTCCAACTGTCCAAGGTTCAGTCAATTGCAGCTAAACATAATAATTGTGTGACTCAACACTTTTTTAAACCATTTTAAACTCAATGGAGATGCTTCTGTAACATTAGTTGCACATCGAAGAATCGAACCTAAGTATATAGAAGTGTGTTTCAAGTTGTGACCCAGGGTGTATACCGGTACCTGCTGGTTGATCCTCAGCATCCTGGCAAGCTGCAGGGTTCGCCCCTGATGTCCTTCGTTGATCGTTCGGCTTCCAAAATTCGACTTCATCACCAGCCGAACCCCAGCCGAACCCTCACAAAACCAGGCGCCATTTTGGCGCCACACCACACATGTTGCCAGCTTCAAATTGTGCTGTTCTTAGATTCCTCAAGTAATTTTACATTTTTAAATTACCAAGTAACATTATTAAATAAATAAAATGTTGTTTCTGAAAGGTAGGTTCCGATTGTGTCATATTAATTCATGAGGACTTCACCGTCACGTGACGTGTTCGAACGCGCGCTTGCTGGATGACAAGAGTTGTCTGCTCGGGGGGGAAAGGATCCGGCCTGAAATCCTACCCAAGTGTTGGTCCTTTACGAGAAGAAATAGTGGTATTTGGCATACGGCCGATACGGGTAAACATCCAGGAAGTCAACTCCGGATTTGTAGCTGGCTGGATGCGCCGAAGTGGGGGGCTGCCCTGAAGGAAGTAAGCTCACACCATCTTTGGAACACTGGTTCAGGCCGGTTCAGGCACTTTGCTTGAGTCTGACAATATTTGAGTGGAAGTTCACCCTAATACATTTATTGCTTAAAATCATGTCGCACAGTATGACTCAAGCAATCACTGCCAATGCATGACCAATTGTAAATCAAGAAAAAGATGTACTAGATTAACCAGGGATTAATGTTATTTTTTGGTGTTGTAGTTTGCTGTTAGCATCAACTCAACGTCGCTGTCTGTGCAAAGATGTACCGTGGCAGGTGGGTGAAGCCGCCTGGACGTCAATGGAGGGGTTACCAGCAGCCCGATGAACAAGAAGAGGATGATATGACTGCACGGTAGGCTACTTATTGTCTCACCTCCCAAGTGCTTATAATGCATGAAAACACTGCATACCAGCATTACAAAAGCCGTCTCTTGAATCCATGCAGGTGTGTTCCTGACTACTATTCTTCGTGGAATATGCAAAAGAAAGCCTTGGGTTAGGAGAATCTATACAGCATGGCTGCAGAAGTTTCATGTTGCCATTTAACATGTTCTTACATAGAGATTTTACTTAATTTTCTCACGTAGTAGCATGTACGCAAGGCAGGGAAGATGAAATGATTCACACTTGAATCAAGTGGTACAGTACTTCAGTCTACCTGCATTTAACACATCTGGATTGTTATCTCTGGCAACAATTGTGTTGTGAACCTAGTCTTGGGTTTGGAATTCTGCATGCACATGCATTAGTCTGCCTTACAATCTGCGTTGCCACATCCCAAACGCTGTAGTTGGTAGCTCAGAAGATCAAACATTAGAAGCAGCTTTGCCCAACTTGTGGGCTCTTCTGCACATTCACTTACGTAATTCTTAGTTGAATCACAGAAATGCACACTGCATCATTTTGTGCTGCTTCACATGCTTGAGCAATGCAAAGAGGGTTTGAAAATATGAGTTGGCTCTTCTGAATGTGTTTTCCCCAAAAACATAGCACCAGTTGATCACGTAGTTGTCTATCTCCTTGAATTTGCAGAATTATCTAGCAGTGTATGAGACAGTTTTGCAAATATTAGTAGTGGTCTCCTTTGGATAGGGTAGGCTGAGGGTAGGCTTGCGGTAGGGTCAATGACAGTAACTGATTATTGGAGACTCCTCTTCCTTCAGTTACCATGAAGCAGTGGTTTGTTTGCATATCATAACACACACTTCACATGGACACATGCTTGTTCTAGGTCATGGCGGGATTTGCATGGACAGAAAAAAATCCAGGCCATCCAGGCAATGACTAACAGGCTCTCCATGCAGCTCATCAGGAAGACGAAGGAATGTACTGAAGGGCGAAGAGCCAAGAGGGCTAAGCTGAATGAAATGGTATAAAATCACAGTGTTGAGGTCAATGACCCCAAGTTGCATTCCAATGTTCACTTGTAACTTCAGATTGCAGAGAGCTTCGAGCTGAAGGAGATACAGACAAAGAAGCAAGATGATAAAGTGTTGAAGAAAATGGGAGAGTCGGAAAGGAAAATGTCTGAGCTTCTCAATGAATACGCGAGCCTGTATTCAAAGCACCAGGAGATGAAGCGCGGCATCTGCTCGATCCTGAACTCTGAAGATGGAACTGGGGATGTTAACCTGGGGACAGGCCGGAAAGTAGCTCCAGGGCGATCTAACTTCAACTACAATCAGGAGCAAAACATGATGCCACCTCCTCGTGCTGGCCCAAGCACCTCTGCCGCATGGGCAAGGTCATCACCGAGACGCCTGCCCAAGAGGCCCGTGGGAGACCTAATAATATCCCATTTAAAATTCAAGTCTCCTCGACTTCCAATCAACCTCTTGGACTAGAGGTCAGTGTTATGTAACACATTACTCAGTTTAGTTGTTGAATAAAGTTCACAGTTCTTGTCTAAGCTGCTCATCTTTATTCCATCACAAATAATGTGCATATCTTTATATATATTAATATATGTATATATATATAAATGGTACAAAACTAGATCTTGATTCAGCTCAGCTATAAAACAAACAAAAAAATAAAACTGCAGACTATTGATGTCTACCTACTGCAGACAAGCTCTTTATGGCGAAATTAAGTGAGATTGACTAACTTTTAATTCGCTGCTTAAATCCAGTTACATCTGTTATGCACAACCTTTTTTTTTTGCCTGTTGGGTAGGTGGCCCACCCCCATGGGCGAAAAACTGACCTAAAAGGAATTCCGTCTCATGACCCCATGACCCCCCAATTAGTGGTCAAAGGTCAATTAAGCTAATAAAAACCGGAGTTTAAAACCGGTTTTGATCAAATTTGTTGGGTAGGTGGGCCACCAAAATGGATGAAAAACCTACATGAAAGGATCTGGTCATATTGACCCCTTGACTTTTATTTTAGGGGGTACAGGTCAAAGTTAGCAAATCCCGTAGTTTCCAACCGATTTTCTTCAAATTTGTTGGGTAGGTGGCCCACCCCCATGGACGAAAAACTGACCTAAATTGAATTCCGTCTCATGACCCCTCAATTATAGTGGCCAAAAATCAAAATTAGGACAGCGAAAAAAACACCGGGAAATGTTATTTTCACCTACCGGTATTGTAATGCTTATTATACACGTTCGAAGATTCCATAGTGTGTGTTTAGTACACCCTGTAGGTATAGCTTCAAAATAACCCAAAAATCGAATTCAGCAGCCACGAAAACATGGGGAGAAGTGTTTTTTTACGATCTTATACGGTTTAGTTGAGGAACTATCATTTTCTTTCGTGTTTTTTCTGATATTCGCCACTGTGTACCAACGTTAATCGCCAAACAATATTATTTAGGAATTTGAGATCGAACACACAGTTGCGGATATGCCGAACATATATCTTGGGGGGGATAGATGCTGTTATTTGTGTGGAAAATATGGGGGAAAATATCTTCAAAAGAATGGGAATAATGCGAGTCACACACGACACACAAACACACCCCTGCCCACAATAGCCCAACTAGCCATCCCCCCCACCACAACCACCCATCGTGAATCATGAAAGAGGGCCCAAAGCATCTTTCGCCAGATATTGGCGCCAATAGGCAAGACATAGTCTGGCCCAAAATTTGCCCCAGCTCTACCAGCATTTTAGTGTGGGACAGTTTACATATCAGTCAGAGTTCTGCAGCCGTCCGATACGTGAGTCGAGCTTCCAGAACAACGTGTGAGAAAAATCCTCCTTGGACTTCAGTAACTGCTTTTGCAACCACATCTATTGGTAAGTTGTGTTTTCTGCATGTATAGGAATATTGCTCACGGGAAGCGTAGATTTTCCATGCAACACTTGAAAGAAGGCCATTCCAGGCTGCAGACATTATTGGAGAAATAGTGGCACCTAATAGCCTATATTTGTGAAAACCCATTCTAGAAGGATAAGTTTGGCAAACGAATCAAACTTACTTAGCGGAAGTCGGAGCGTAAACATTTCAGTACTGTACAACAAAATTACTTGGAATAACTCCAAACAGCTTTTTTGGGGGACAAAGTGTACAAATAACAAAATGTCGGGAAAGTGCACAAATATTCGGAAAACTCAACAATGGATGGAAAGTACCCAAAAGCCCCGATCATCACCCCACGACCACCAAAATGCCCCAAGCTTAATCCTCATAAGTGTTTTGAAGCGAACCCTTTTGAGGATTAAGAATTTTGGTGGTGGTCAGGAATGGGGGCGGGGGGGAGCGAGGGATAAAGGGATGGGTNGACTCTGTCACAAACCAGGTGGGATTGTTCAAATAATGCTTCGCTAAAATTCTGTGTTAATTTTGATCTGTTTGTTGGAAGCCGTTCAGCATGATAGTAAGATGATTTAAAAAATCGACTTGTCGCCATTTTACATTTTGATAATATATTAACTGTTCAAAAAATAAAGCAAAAATACGGCACCTGTTTTTGCCGCCATTTTTCCCAGACGGCTGCTGACCTGCTGTAATAGGTAGGGAAAATCATTGCAACATGTTGATTTTGTAACATATTCTTAAAAACTTCTCACAGACAAGTCAAAATAATTAACAAGATTATAGCGGCATGAATTATTGAACCATTCCTCCGGAACTATACTATATGTTTATTTAATATAGACCCCTGCGTTTGACTCGAAACAACTCCCATGCAAGTAATCCAAAAAATTCATGTCACAATTATATCATTCGAAAGGTTGTTTAAATCCACGTTACATATATTATGCGAGTTGATTTCCTATTATTAGTGTGTAATTTTTTAACGCAAGAAGAAGGCGGAAAGGTGTCATTTTTTGACTACAGTAGTTGCAATGGAAAATCTAGCGCAACTACAAGTAATAGTTGGGGACAGTTACACCAAATTTTCCCCCCAACCCCTATACGTAATATGCGATAATGTCGGGATAGAAATCACCAAACAAGTTAGTGACGCCTCTATGTTGCGTCGTCATGTGTAAAGTTTGATTTCAGGTTTTATCACGGAATAATTACCAGCATTTCAACAATATATTTCTACGGTACATTTCAGACATTCCACGACGTTATCAAGATGCCTCGTGGGTCACAGTACTACGATGTTGAGAGAGTGATTGCCAGAAAGGTATGTGCAAGGCAATTTTTTCCAGCATTAGTACTAGCAACCTGGACAGCAAAGTTGGGGAATAGTGAAGCTTATTTCACTGATCAAGTTGCCAAAAAATGTGTAGTTTACCGGCAAATTTTCACCTAAAAGTTATTATGGCTAAATCAGAAAGTTGTAGCCAAATCTGAAATGGATAGGCTCATCAAGCGCATGGAAATCTGAAACGAAGTTAAAAGCCAGTGCATAATTAATTTGGCCAGCTGTTATTATTGTGCCAAGTTTCACCCGGCACTAAGCCACTTTTCATTGATAGGATTCATGTTCCCTATCCTTATCCCTACCCTTGACTCCTTGCATCGGTGAAAATGGTGGTATTCCACCCCCCTAAAAAGGCTCAGCCTTACCACGGGATAACGTTAAAAAAAAGGTAAATCGCTGGCATAAGGTATTGTCAGTGGCGTCTAGTGTTGTTGTCACCCGGTGCGGCAATTCGTGGTGTCACCCGCCCCCCTCCACCCCCCTGTCCCAAGGGCCAGGACCCTCTCCCGTGCCCGACCGTACAGAATACTTGGTTCTTTTTTTAGTACTAATGAAGCTCTCATTGATTGCCATGGGAATAGTTGTCATGAAAAGAACAAAATTTAAAGGTGTACGAGGTGTGATCGAAAAGTTCCCGGACTGTGTTCATGAAAACATTAACATTTGCCACCTTCAAAGTAGCAAGTAGTCACCTTGGACACGTATACAACAATTCCAGCGAATTTCCCATTTTTGGAAGCACCAAAAAAATTGGGCAACAGTAATAATAATTAATAATTACTTCATACCCCGTTATCAGCCGGCGGCTCTTTAGGGGGGAAATTTTTGTTTTGACTGGAACTCTTTGCTTTCATTTTATTTGCATTTTGGGATAGGATAGGGACGGAAGGAAGCGGCTGTGGCCTGTTTTTATACCGCGGGAATTTTCATACCACGTGAACTTTCATACCACGTGATTTTTATACCACGTGAATTTTTATACCACGGATATTTTTATACCACGGATATTTTTATACCACGTGAATTTAGATACCACGTGAATTTTTATACCAGGGAAATTTTTATACCATAATTTTACCCTGTAATGCCTCTTGGGTCATATCTGGCACACCATTTAGTGCAATTTTTATATTTCCTGTAAGTGCCAAATGTCACTAAATGGTCTGCCAAATATGACCCAAGGGGCATTACAGGGATAAATATCACATGAAAAGAAATTATAACAAGGTTTTTTTTTTGGCACACGAATATTTTTTAAGAATATACTGAAACACAAATTATCACATTCTTTTACTTATTAGCACACTAATAAGGCTAAAAAATGTAACCTAAATCAAATATTTATGGTGATTGTTGAATTTTGTGGCGCCCTTTCTTTATACAATAAGTACATGCTGGAGAGAGTGTCAGTATCGAAGTAGCGCAGTGGTCTAGTGGTTAAGACTCTCTCTTCGTAACCTGAAGGTTGAAGGATCGAATCCTGAAAGGAAGACGTCGTTTCTTTTTATCGCTATGGACCTTTCCCGCTGTTACTTCATCTCTCATTTCACATTTATTTCTCTTTGAAGTGCATCTGGTAAATAGGCTAGATCCTTCCAACACTCACACTCTCGTTGCACCAGAGCGTGGCTCTGAGGTAGCGCATCAGACTCTCAATCGGGAGATGTGGGTTCAAATCCCGTGTCTCCTTGGTTGAGAGTTAAAAAAATAATAATTTGCAGCCGACATCTCTGGCCAAGATGGCGACTGTTTCTTCGCAGTTTCCCCAACACTTCTTCAGAGGTGTAAGAGGAGCAGCGAAGGGGGGGGGGGAGGGGTGGAGAGGGGGAGGACAGGGGGGGAGGGAGAATTTTTTTTGGAAATTTTTAAAACACCTGCTTAATGGGGGGCGGTCACTTTTTTCTAAGAAAAAAGTCTTAAATTTAATCATTCAAAAATTGAAGAATTCCGGTTTGTGTGGGCCATCCCCAGCCCCCACCCTACCACTGCCCAAGTGGGTGCATTTACCTTATACCTGGGAGTTCAATTCTCAAACCTATCAACCCCCAATAATTAGCTCCCAGAAATTTAACTATCGTTCCAATAAAATCACAAGCACATGCAAATGATTCGGCACAATTTTTAGGGCATTTCCAATGGTTTGTTGCAGGCTGACCTTTGACCTGAAAGGCCCTAGTATTAGGTTTTTGGACCGGGGCCAGGCTCGAGCTCGGTCTCCATCTGTTGGATCTCTCGTAATGAGACTGTACACAGTACAGTACATAGATATACAGTATGCCCCTAGCCAAATGTAGCAGTCCCAGTTGGCTAGCTGGTGTCAGTATGAACGTGA